>JARBES010000117.1:156994-168353 GCA_030265145.1 Strongylocentrotus pallidus
TCTTTTCCCGGGTTTTTGCCTCAATTGGGAATTCTTGTTTGGATTATGAAATGTTGCGGGATTAACTCCCGGACAGGAGGGCACCCATTTGTTATTAACATGAATATTTTACTTGATTGAATAATCATCCTCTCACACTCATGCTCAAGCAATACATGAACATATTGCTAAATATAACTCATGTGTACCCATGGCAGATGTTTTATCAACACGTGAAAATCAACATACCTGTATTTTCATAATGATGATAATTATTGATTAACTAAGATTTTGCCCTCCTTTTTGTTTCTTCTCCATTTGTTGTTGTTGTGGTTATTGTTGTATTCCTTGCTCGTGTGTTTTATTAATACGTCATATGGTTTGTTGACAGGGTAAATTTCCGGATTAAATTTAAGGGAAAATATATTGAAAGGACAATCTTGCCTTGCAAATTAGTAGGAAATATAAGAAAGTTAGTTACAAGGTCAGTTCGGTATTTGCGTCTGTTTTTGTCTTTTTTGCAGCGTCGCTGAACCTCGATACTAAACGTGGCTGCACTCCTCCTGTCCTCGGTGAGGGGCTTGGCGTGGAAGATGGTCAGATACCAGACTCTAGTCTGACCTCATCATCGATCTGGGGTTACGGCCATGAAGCTTACAGAGGAAGGCTGAATGAAGTTCCCGGTGCAGGATCCGCCGGTGCATGGGTCGCCGCCTCTAACGACAACAATAAATGGGTTAAGGTAATTTGCTCTAGTATGTCTAAATGCGAGTTGACTCATTTGAATTAAAGTCTACCCATATCAATAAATAATTTGTGTACAGCTAGAATGTATAAAAATCCACCTTCTCTTCGTTTTAGGATGCAAAGCCCTTTGAAGATTACTAGAAGAAACTGAAAAGGGGTTTACTGATTAGAAGTTTGAATAAAATAAAGAATAACATACTGTAAAATGATTTTTTTTTTCTTTCTTCATGTGTATAAATAAAGCTCTTCCATCTTTGATTATAGACATTTGAACACGCTTTTCGCTCGAAGATCAAGAATTATTCATTTTTCGTTCGATGCTTCCTATATTCGTATATACTCTTCACGTATCAAGATCGAACACACGCAGATCAGCTTCGAGCATGCGCATTATATCATTGAGTGAAGTGGCCTTCACTTGATTTATTCATGTATGTTAATGTATTCATCATTTGGCTAATAATGACGCATCAAGTATTGACGAATCAGTGTCCTTCAATTTCTTTATCATAATGAGTACCCAAACCCAAGATCATGACGAATGAAATTATTATTATAATAATTATTTACAATAATAATTATAATAATTACAATAATAATAATAATAATAACTACAATAATAATAATAATAATAATAACAGTAAATATTATAATAATAATTAAAACGAGCCGTTGCTGTACAACAACACCCTGGTATTTTTATAAAAATTATTATCACTACTATTACTATCATGATTATTATTATAATTGTTATTGTCATTATTATAATCATCTTTATTAATTCTTGAATATTATTATCAAGGTCATCATCATCATCATCATCAACTCGATTTTGATTTGAATTGATTGTCCATATATATATTTTTATTCATAATGTTTAACATGTATGGTCACATAAGATAAGGTCATACATAGAAGAAGAAAAAAGGGTCATTATAAGCACAGCTTGAGGTGGCGTCCTCTTCATAATGCACAGTGGAAAGCGGAAGGTCAAATAAATGAGAGACATAGAAAGATAGATAGAGAGAGAGAGAGAGAGAGAGAGAGAGAGTGTGTGTGTGTGTGTATGTGTGTGGATAGAGAGAGAGAGAGAGAGAGAGAGAGAGAGAGAGAGAGAGAGGAGAGTTGCGTTCAGATATTATCACCTGGAACATTTCAAGTGTGTAGACACCAAACACCTGACAGAACTCCTGACAATTGAGATGATTATAATACAAGGTACAAGGATACATACTATAAAATGGTAGATATAGGTCTATGTACAAAATACCGATGGTACAAATAGAGGCATTAATGCAAAAATATTCTGGTAATAAAAAATACAAAACGTTTAAGGGCTGGCACTGTTAATACAACATTAAAGGGCGTACCTTAATTCGAAAATCCAGCTATCGGTATCATTCAAATCTGACCAGCCCATTCGGTTTGCTCAAATTGAAAGCAACATGTATTCAAAGCGTTCATATAATTTAAATGTATCACTTGACGATAGCATATTTAACAAATGCAAGATAATCTGCCACTGGATATATAAATATATTTATTTTTTCATTATTAAAATCACACAAAGGTCGATCTCGGCGAGGATACTTTGGTAACTGGTGTTATCATACAGGGACGGATCGGATCCGACCAAAGGGTTACGTCATTCCAAATCTCCTACTCAAGGGACAATGCAAATTGGACCTTTGCTCTAGAAGAGCAGTGTGGGGTACGAAAAGTGAGTTCCATTTCCGCGCTTCCAGAAAATGCTTATTTTATCTTACTTTTTTTTATTCATGGTCTTTTTGTTACTTATATAGTTATGTAGTTGTTAAATTTCTTGATTGTTTTTGCAAGCAATTATTTCTCCATATCTACATTAATGTACACATCCCAAAGGATGAATTTCCTAGTTTGCAATATCAAAGGATCTTTAAAAATTATTCAAAAAATACGTAAAGTTCCATTTAAATAAATTATTTATGTGCCTTGGCGATGAAATCTCTGTGCCATATTGCGCTTCTCATGGAAGTGTTATACCAAGGAATTCGCTGCAAGACATTGATCAGCATTTGCCATTCTCCACTCAGGTATAAATTGGTACCTGGAAGTTTCCGAGAGTGATATAAATGAAAGGGCCCTTCGGAAAAACAGCAGTGATACTAATGAGGCTTTTCTTGGTTAATACAAACAATATGTATTATTATTATTATTATTATCATTATTATTATTATTATTATTATTATTATTATTATTATTATTATTATTATCATCATCATCATTACTATTATCATTGGTAGAAATAAACATAATCCATTGCTTTCGTTCTTTTTCAGACATATGCAGGACCTTTTGATTCTGACACACATGTGATCATAGTGTTCCCTGAGCCAGTAACCGCACGGTACGTCAGGTTTCATCCTGTAACATTTATTGTGACGGGGTCTATGAGATTCGAAGTACTTGGTATCAACACTTGAACAATAACAAGTTATCGTTAAATTGATTTATTGTTTCATCTAATCTTTTCTATTCATTTATTTATTTATCTATTTATACATGAATAAATTCGTTTATTTATTGAAATGTTTATTGTGCTAAAGTTTCTAAATTAAAGGGTGAGTCGATCAAAATTATAAATGATTAGAGTATAGCGCCATAGTTTTGTTGCCATACAATTTATTAAACGATTACAGGTGACACCAAGATCTTCAAAGACAAATGATCTACTTTCATTTTGTCATGGAGATTTTGAACACATGTTTATAGTGGGTGTTTACCCAATATTAGCTGTATTTGATAACCGAGAGCAGATTTTATATTACGATGGAGCGAAAATTAAGTCTGAAATGATCAACAATATACGGCTAACTTCAATAAACTCTACTCGTATGGAAAGCTTATCATCACAAATCTCCCTAACCTGAATGCTCTCCGAGACACGAAGATATAAGCTCGAGTAATTTCCCGGTGGGACATCGAGTTTCGCTGCTTACGATATCGAGATTCGAACACACGATAACTAGAAAGTTCACCGAGTGTGGTGTAAGCGAATTGAGACGCAATGCACATTCTCCATGATAAATTGTCTGATTTGGAATGAGTAATGTGCTTGCATATAGAGCAGGGGAACCCACCAAGCATGATTCTGGGATTCCTGATACCACGAAGGAGAGCTGGTTCATGCAGAGAAGCATGTACATCTAAAGGGACAAAGGTCAGAGATTAACATGCGTCATAGTCCCCATCAAAGATGAAACGCTACAGGTACTGTGGAAAACAGCAGGAAAAGATGCATGGAAAATTCTTTGCAATAAGCGTTTGCTAGATGTGGGGAAAAGAACCACTTCTTCTCTTATGCGCACAACTACATGGTGAAAGAATTAAAGGTCCCTGTTCAAAGTTGATGTAAAAAATATGGGAGAAACGAGTTCAATTTATTTGAAAAGCCATTGTATGATGTAATGTACAGAAGCACGTTAGATTTCCATTCTTTTAGGGAACACATGGAACGTGCTGCTACGACAGGCAGCTAGTACGTCACTGATGCCAAGAAATGAAGTATACAACCGTGCTACTATTGAAACGGAAGTCCACCCTGATATAAACTTGGTTTTAATAGAAGCAGAAACATAAGAAAAGCAAGTCAGTTTGAGCAAAGTCTGATTAAAAATAACAAAGTTATGAATTTTCGAAGTCGCAATCAATCAAACACAAATTGGAAACTCTGTGAGGAATCTTGCGAGCTCCCCTTCCATTTGCTATGTATTAAAAATCTAAAAAACAACTTATTATCAGGGTGGACTTCCCTTTTAAACCAGAATGTAGATGCTCACTGAAAGTGGTGAATTCGAAGGTCCGCAACGAGGAGTACATTTGGAGTGTTACAAAAATTAATTTTCCCCTTTAAATAATTCTGCAAAAATGATTACTATGATAATGGTTGACACATCTGAATTGTGGTGTTTCGGTACATGTCTACAGCCACTAGAGTGTCCGGTTATTTTCAAAGGCACTTTGAATTTTAAAATGCGATGTAAATCTGTGTTTCATGTAACTATTACTAATACTACTTCTACTACTATACTACTTATAATAGTGTAGTTATATAGTTCATTTTCTATATACATGCTCAAATGCGATTTATAATTACTAAATATGATAATGTTGATGGATATATTTTGTATTAGATTCTGACCAACGGTAAAGGTCGATTTAGGTCACATTAGTGACGAAGGCAGTTGAATATTTCGAAGGCAAATATTTTGTATTGCGTATCAGAAGATTTTACTTTTGAACTTTCAAAATTGTTTTGTAGATTGAATAAATCTGTCCTTCTCTGTAATCTAAAGTAAATGTAACGTTTGTTTGGAAGAGGTATCGTAGTCGAGTGGTTTAATCTCTTGACTGGGAATGGAAAGGTCGTTGGTTAGAGCCCGAGACGGCAGTTATGTCATTGAGCAAGGCATTTGTAAAGCGCTTTGAGAGGGCCTTCGGTTCTGAAAAGCGCTATATAAGAACTAGCTATTATTATTATTTGAACTACATTGCTTCTGGGCGTTGTGGCGTGCGCCTGTAATCCAGCTTACAATGGAAGTTACAAACTGATTCGGCCGAGGACGCAGGTTCGAAACTGAGTCACGTCTTTCGGATGATGACGCTTAAAGGTCGGTCACCAGACGTAAATAATCATATTTGATTGATACACGTCTGTAAAAACCCAATACACACACACACACGCGCGCGCGCACGCACACACACACACACACACACAAACACCATTCTCTCCACCCAGGGGATGGGTAGCCGGTAGGATATACGAAGGTCGAATGGCGGATAGTTGGAATGCTACCCAGGGAGTGGAGAATGTGCTACTTAATGTGTGGAATAGTAGTTGGAGCCAACGACCCGGGTAATAGTAATACTTTAAACGCTTCGGTATGTTAAAAACTGGCAAAGCGCTTTATAGGGAAAAGCTATCTTTGCAGAGTTTTAGCGAATCAGTTCAAGAATGACTAAATGATGTAAACTTTTATTACTATGATTATATGGAAGCGAGAGAAAAAAAGATGGAATTCATCTGCTATCTTCAAAAAGAGAAAATAAATGAGGTTTTCAAATCATAATCTAGGAAAAAAAATAACCATAGTTCGAAGTTTGAACAATGATTTAGTCTAACCTCCTCGCGTGTTCGTCATGAGACATTGCTGATAATGATGTGTGCGTATTTTATTAAAATAGTTATCATTATTGTAGTTATTAAAATAACATTATGTGTCCATTATAAAGCAAAGGACATATGTAATTTAGTATTTGTTTTCAATGTGTTTAAAAGTTTATGCAACTGCTGAAAGTGATTGCATTGAATGTATATTAGCCCATTATACTTAAAACAGTGTACTCGACTAATAATTATTTCACTATGCTGAAAATATGGCAGTAGTTGATGTTTGGTTAATATGTTAAAAGTATTGTAACAGTATATTTTGATGTAATTATCATTCATGTATTTAATATGATGTGAATTCAGCAATGTTTTACAAATATTTGCATTTCATAAACTCAATAAGTAGGGCTACATTTAATCATTAGTATTATATATTCTTTGCTTTAAAGAAAATAATAAAATAAGAGAGGAAAAAGGAAAGGAATTATCAAAATGGTTTAAGAGAGTTTGAGACAATAGCTTTGGACGTAACATCAGATTCAGATGACTAGATTTTGTTCTATTTCATAACTCAGAAATGTGTTTCTTTTTAGTTATGTGGACTTGGTAATTGAACATTTCATCAATTTGGGTAGAAATTCCAGAGTCAAAATGTAAAAAGTGTTTTTTAGAGTTCACATTTTTAGTTAATTACAAGTTTAAATATAAATGCTGTATATGTTTAAAAACAACTGAAACGTTTATATTGACATTTCAGAAATCACCCAAACATGAATGCAAATGTTAATATGGTAGAATTATAGATGGAAACTGAATTGTTGAAAATGATTGTATATGCAAAAGTCAATTCATTCAACTTTGTTAAACATGGTTTAACAAAAGTGGAAGATATAAGAGGTGTAACACCAATCATTTTATTCAGACCTAGACGATGTATAATATATTGGAATGTCAATGCTATTTTAGGTTTTAAATAGAAGTGAAAAAAAAACTTGATTGAATTGAATTGAATCATCTTTATTGCCTCACTTGTAGTCTAAAGGCTTGTTCAGATATGGCGCGGTGAAGCGCCGCAAAAGTTAAATCCGCCATGTATACAATGAATGGCACCTGCGGGCCACACGGGACTTGCGTGTATCCACTGAGCAATTTGAAGCGTATTACATTTTACGTCGTTATATATACATTTAGAAGAACAACAAAAATGTTGTCATATCTGAGCGAGGCTTAATTAAGAATACATGAACACATTTGTTTTGAAAATCCTTGCAGATTTGAGTGTTAAATGACATCTTCTTTCACATCATTACACAATTTTAGTGAAATTTTGAAATCATTTTTTTAGCGAAATGTGGGCTCTCAATATGCACTTTAGAAGGGGTTTAAAAAGAAGGTTCGTTAATTTTGAATTTGAATGAATTTGGTATCATTGCAATCGTAAACTTACACGGAGTAAGAATATCACATTTGTTTAACTTGGAAATTCGGGCGAAAATTATCAAAGTTGATTACAAATGACGAAAAATCCACCCATTCAAGACCCCGAAAACGATCAAGATACAGCCGAAAAAGAGGTGAGTTTGAGTAGGAGAGAGAGAGAGAGAGAGAGAGAGCAGAGAAGGGGAAAAGAGAGAGAAAGAGAGAGAAAGGGAAGAGAGAGAGAGAGAGGGGGCGGGCAGACAGAGAAAGGGAGGGACGGAGAAAGGGGGTTGAGAGAAGGAGAGGGAGCAAGAGAGACAGAGAGACAGAGAGAAAGAGAGAGGAGAGAGAGAAAGGGAAGAGAGAGAGAAGGGGAAGAGAGAGAGAGAGAGAAAGAGAAAGAGAGAAAGAGAGATGCATGTACGGAGAGAGGGGATGGAGAGGAGAGGGAGCAAGAGAGAGAGAGAAGGGGGAAAGGGAGAAGGGAGAGAGAGATGCAATGTATTCAAGCTTGTAGACATGATCATGAATGCAATTTGTGAGAATTGTGACATCTTGTACAAATTGTGAAAAATTCAGGAAAACTGGGACACCTGACTTTTTTTACCCGTTACACTTGTACATGTACAAGATATCCCATTTCACATTTACATAATGATTTCAGTTTTAAGCACAAGACATAATTACTAGATACAAATTTATCTAGCCTGTACTTTCTCCTTGTCACCTACAAACATTGCATCAATCATAAAAACACATTTACAAATTTCATTTGTAAATAATTGAAAATAATTGAATATTGAACGTTAAAAGAGAACATAAGAAACCTTGATTATGTGGTGCAAGAAGTCTTTAGATTGGAAGGCATGCAAAGTAGTGAGATGATAATATAGCACGTAATATGCATAAATATGCAATGTCACAACTTATAAATTCTTTCATGATGGTTTAATAAGAAAGAACAATGGGAAGACGAAAACATGCTGAATTTTAGTACAGAGTCAAGAAGTATGAAAAAAAGATTTTTAATTATAAATTACATGTACGGAAGATTGAGGTATTGCCTTCGGTAACTTAGCAGCACGAATGATATTTTTGAGAATGGCCACATCACAAGATGATCTGTAATTAACCGTAATGGCAGGATCATTTAGGATCTAAAGCATTGTAATGAACTCCAAATGTCTTTGCAATTTAGAAGGTAGACATTTTACAGTTTCATGATGCAGTTTTTGTTTATTGCTCTCTTTTCTTAGGGAGGATGTTAGCTTGACGGAAGACCTAAATTCACATCTATCTTCATGGCACACAAAGATGCCATAAAGGCACAAGAAGATGCCATGAATGTCACATGTTTACAGAAACTTTCACTGTTATGTGTTTCAAAGATGTAGTTGAGTTCTGGGGGGTGTTTCACAAAGATTCTAAGTCGAACTAAATTCTAAGTTGGACTTAAATATTATGGAGAGCCATTTGTAGCCTTATAATGAAATACATTCAAAAGCAAAATTCAAGTAATTCAGACTTTTCATAAATTCCACATCAAGAACATGAAATCTCCCAAGATAATAGAAAATATGAATGATTTGAACCAACATTTTATGCCTATTACTTGTAAAATAATTTTACAAAATATTTTCAATGATGCTAACGGCTTTCCATAATTGTTAAGTCCAAATTAGAGTTAAGTTCTACTTAGGATCTTTGTGAAACTGGGCCCTGGTCATGTGATTTTATTGTATAAGAAACTGTCTGAAAGCAAGTGGGAATGCTTGATTATGTTACTGTACATACAAACAGATGTATACTGTGAAGTCTTGGTACGTTCAATACGTAAGACAATGACCTAATCTTGCTGAAGATAGCATGCACTGCACACAGAAATGGGTATATGGGACAACACACAAACGTTTTGTCCATACTTTTCATCTATTCCAGTTTTATTTGGAATACGAGAGAATTTAAAGAACAACCCTTCAAGTGAGATATTCCTACAATGATAATCTTCATAACATACATTCAAATAATGAGAAAACTCACATTATTATTCATCTTCACCAGAACTCAACTCTCTCTTTAAAATTTGAAGCGTTTTCAACAAGTTAATTTTTGACTGATTGTCAAACACTATGCAGTGTAGTCGAATTGAAGTATTTACTTGTCATAAACTCAATTAATCAGCCTCAATTTCTATTTAAAACATGAATATTCCTCACCTAACAATGATTACAAAACTAATAATAATGACGAATCTATTCAATTTGTATCATCAATCTGTTTGCAAGTATGGAATATGTAATAAGTTATGATCTATTTTACTCACTGTGTATCATTTGTACTTGTCTATATCTAAGTTTTGTTGAAATGCCTTTTGAAACTGAGCTTGTAAAACTTGCAATGTAATTAACTTTCGGGCTACCATTTTGCAGTTGTTCTAATAAAACAATTCTACTACTACTACTACTACTACTACTACTACTACTATTACTAGACATATCACTGACCTGAGCATTCTGCACAATGTTATTGACTGTAGCTATCCTCCGTTTACAGTTAGCCAGCTTCTTGACGTATAAATCTAGATCAATGGGGGCGCTCTTTTCTTTGCACAGTTCTCTTAGAGCTATAGCATGTGATAAAAAAGGGGAGGGGAGGAGGGAAGGAAACGACATAATTTATTATTTATTTCGGTTTAAAAAGACATATAAATATACATGATTCAAAGGTCCAAGGACCAAAACTGATCATGTTTACAAGTTATACAATACAGTTATAAATACAGTAAATATACAATAGTGAGCCAAACAAACAGGTATGACAAGTACAAGATGGTAATAAAGATGAACAAAATAATACATTTCAATCAATACAATACCAAAATAAGCTAAGAGAAAGTAGTGGTCAAGATCGTCAAATTACTAAACTGTTATGGTAATGACAACATAATTTATTAGCATTTTAATAACTCGGCTATGAAATGTTTGTCTGTTTAGAGCTATACAGTCATTAACTCATATTCCGTAACACAGAGTTAACACTCGTGGCTCCAAACATCCTCTTTTTTCTTCATGATTATTGTGCCTTTGCTCAACTACTTGGAAGTTTGTAATAAAATCCAGTAGGTCAAGAGGAGGAGGGAGGGGGGTTGCTCTACAATGTCACCAACAGTCCTATGAATCACTTGGAATTTAATAGATCAACTACATGCATACCCAGACATTGTGTGCCCGGATAGGTTGTGTATCTGGAAAGTTGATTTAAACAGCAATTTAAAGAAGTTTACAACATTTGATAAATCTTCTTAAACTTATGTTGGACAATATTATATTCAAATACTCATGGTGGTTGGTGTTATTTTTTGATAAATATTTTCAGTTAAATCGAGAAGAGAAGTCTTTGTGGACACCCAAACCCCTATCATACAGGTATGGCTGTATGTTCCATTATTCATAGTGTGTGTAAAGCCAGGGTAATAATTGGGAGCGCCAGGAGTGTCACGTATGACAGACATGAGCGCTATACAAGAACCCACTATTATTATTATTAATATTATAAAATCAGGATATATGCTTTATTTTCCTTTTACTCAGCAGATGCAAGACTCTTTAACTCATTTCCTTGACAAGCTTATCCAATGAATTTAATGCAAAGTCAGTGTTATGTTTAGTGAACTTTCGTCCTTGGCTTCTCAGGCTTAAATCTTTTGTCAAACTGCCAAGTTGAATCCGAACCAATTCCAAAGTCTTAACTGACTGATGCTTGGCCATAAGTTCACCATGATTTGTTGTTTCATGCTATTTTCAGCAGTCTCTTGTCAGCCCTGTCAGTATGGCTGTGGTATCAGAATTTAAGAGGCGAAGTTTGCTCTGGATCACTTGTTTTTATCATTTTCCTTGAAGTTGTAACACTGGAGTCTACAACTCCAACAAGAAATACAACACCCTGTTTTCACCAAATCTAAAAACCTATCTGACCAAAAGTACCAGGAGGGTGTTTCACAAAGACCCTAAGTTGAACTTATCTCTAAGTTGGACTTAACAATTATGGAAAGCCGTTAGCATCTTT
>JARBES010000117.1:206459-218689 GCA_030265145.1 Strongylocentrotus pallidus
GGGGGGGGGGGGGGGGAGTAATATATATATATATATATATATATATATATATATTTCTTTTTTTGGAGTCCCCCAAAAAGTCGCAACGACTCAACCAGCCGCTCAATAAGCGGAGGAAGGGGGGGGGGGCACATGCCCCCTTGATCCGTCCCTGTCATTCTTACCCTCCTCGGAATTCATTAAATTTTCGTTTGTTAATTCTAAATTATTGATCCTGAATGAATCCATAATACATGGTCCAGATTCTTGGAATGCACTCCTAGACTCAATAATATCACGAAGAAAGTATTTCTGTCCAATGAATATTGTTTTATCTTTGCCCAGTGCTTAATTAATATTTAAAATTATGTCCAGATTTCTATAAACATCCACGACTGTAATTTATAATTCCCTCATACCTGTTTAAGTTTTTTGTATCGGACTTATTTACATCATCATATTTTCAATTTCATTTTAATCATCCCTATTATTATTAACAGCATCCCCATCCTCATCATCATCACCACCATAACCATTTTTCTCGATCATCTACCCCCTCCCAACATCAAGCTATCACGCTAGCAAGCGCTTATTGTGATAGGTATTCTTCTGCATATGTTTAATTTATAAATCTTTGTAGTGTGTTATCATTTTTTTATTTTTTATGTCGGCATTAACTATTATCATACTTTGTACACGTTCACAACAAATTGTCAAATTTTGTATCCATAGTCAAGTAGAAATGTTATTTGATTTGTATGTTGCAGAAAAATATATTCAATTCAATTCAATTCAATATTCTAAAGTGACATGCGCCATCGTGGTCATTTCATCGAGCGAATAGTAACCCCATATTACACCTTTAGGTACAAACTTACATCTATTCCGAGTCTCGATTTGATGATACTTTCTATCAATGTCAGGTATCGGTAATACAGAGCCTACGCCTGTTGAGGTGGAAGGGACAACGGATGGGAAGTGCGTGAGCGACATACTCCACATCGCATTGTCCTCATGGAGGGACAGTGTTACTCACATCGTTTCCGTCACCCCAGGAATGGGACAAGAATCATCCGACGCGTATCACAAGGCCGATGGTCTTTCCTCTCAACTTGTTCATGGTAAGATAAGCCGTGCAGCACTGGAATATCAGATGGAGGAAGGTAAAAAGGAACAAAAGCGATCCCAAATAAGAAATTTAGAAAATGAAAAGGGCGAATGTGAGAGTGAGGTTAGGAATCTCAAAGGAGAGTTACGTGCTATTGAAAAAGAAAAGGAAATGTGTTCTGGCAAAGTCCGATGCTTAAAGGAAGAAATCGGACAGCTTAAACAAAAAAAGTCTCAGCTTAGTTCAGTCGAGATGGAATTATATAAAGCAGGAGCAAAGTTTGATGAAATAACTCGTAATTCCCGAGTGGAAGAAGAACATGCTGCAGATCTCATCAAAGAGGCAGAATCCTTGGAAAATACAATAAGATCAAAGAGAAAGGTAAAGGAAGACCTAGAGAATGACGAAAGTTCTCTTAAAAGTGTAATCTACAAATTAGTACAACAAAAAGGAAAACTGCTAGTAGAAGAGCAAGAACTTAAAGAGAAAAAGAGTCAGAAATTGAAGGAAATAGAAGAAGATGAAAGAAAACATACCAAACGATGTCTAGCAAATGATAGAGAGCTACGGCTTAAATCAAGTCACCTCGAAGAAGTCGATCGTAACTATGCACGTTCACAAACAAAAGTAGACCTCGCTGAAAAGCAAACTGAGAAATTACACGATGAGTGTAAAGTATTGACATCAAGGTGCGAGGAGCTTGAGAGCTATGCTAATAATGTACGGTCTTTAATGCAAAACACTCTAGAAGATCATGACAAATTAAAGAAGGATTTTTCTGAGCTCTCGACAGTCAAGGAAAAATGCGAAGCTGAACAGCAAAGTATTCAAAGAGAAAATTATGAATTACTGACTAAGCTTAACACATTGAAGAGTGATGTAAAAGAGCTCTCGGAAGTCAAGAAGAAATGCGAAGTTGAACAACAAAGTATGCAAAGAGAAAAGTATGAATTCCTGACTAAGCTTAACACATTGAAGAGCGATGTAAAAGAGCTCTCGGAAGTCAAGAAGAAATGCGAAGCTGAACAGCAAAGTATGCAAAGAGAAAATTATGAATTACTGACTAAGCTTAACACATTGAAGAGTGATGCTTGTCGAGAAGAATCTCTATTACAAAAGACCAGAGAAAATCATCAACAAAAGACAGAAGAAGTATCACAGCTGTCGGCAAAAGGGCAAACTATGCAGAGGCAAATTGAACAACTACGGAGGGAAAATGAACAGTTTCAATATCCCCACAATTCACTTGAGACCAATTTAGTTGTTTGTGAGAAGGGAGAGATTTTAGGCAAAAATAATCACAGACAAGAAATTAACTCTCAAGTTTCACAGCACTCTCTAAAAAAGAATGATGGCAAAGGTCATCAACAAGAAGTAAAATTTCAAGAAAAAATTGAGGAATTACAGAAAAAAATTCAAAGCTCTGAACAAAGAGTTCAACTTAAGGAGAAATTATTGGAAGAGCGTAGAACGAGTGACCGGAAGACGATAGATCGACTCTCTGAAATTAGGTTGAATTGTGAACGTACCAAGCAAGAACACCAACAACTTGAAAAGAAAATTAAAGAAATTGAGTCAGCTCCTACACCCCTTCAGGCGGGAAAGGCGGAAGGTAGATCACAGCCGTCTAAAGCCAAACAAAAGCAAAAACAGAAGCAAATCGAGGCGAAACGAAATAAACCAAAGGATTTGTTTGAGCAATTGGAAGCCTTTTCTGCAAAGGTTCATCAGATCGAACATAAGTTTGCAAAAAGGGCAGAACATGATAAAGGGATGAAAGATAAATTTGTTGACATCACGAATCATTTAAATGAGTTACGTCAACAGTCGATATACATTATCAGCGCCCTTGATTTCACGTTTCAAGAGAGGAGAAGTAAGTTAGCACAAACTGAAAAAGATTATAACACGTTGAAGGAACAATGTTTAAAACTTCCTTTTGCCCAGAATGACGGCGAAGCCAAGTATAAAATAGAAGGGTTGAACGACACATGTGAAGATCTTCGGAAAAATGTTCAGTCGGAGTTACAAAGATGCAATCAATTGGCAGAAACACAGTACTCAAGCAGAGATCGACATTCATTTCAAAAGAACCAGGGGGGTCACTAGAGGGGGAGGGGATGTAGGGGCATGAATCTCCACCCAAAAAGGAGGAATAAAAGGGGGAAAGAGGAATAAGAAAAAGTAAAATGAACAGGGGAGCAATAAATGAGAAGGAAATAGGAAAAGGAAAGAAAAGGGAAAGGGAAAATATGAAAGGAAAAGTAAGAAGAAGATTTTTTAAAAAGCCAAGAAAGAACGAAAAAGAAGAAGAAGAGAAAAGAAAATGAAGAAAAAAAAAATAGGTAAACGGATATGAGATGAGAGAGATGAAAGATAAAGAGGAAATAATTCAAATAACAGTAACGGAGAAGGTAATTTATTAGGGGCAAGCAAATAAAATCATTAAAGACAATTTAAACATTTCAGCCTCAGAGAGCATGGTATATATTATCGTAACTGGTGGGAGACAAAAGAGGTAAGAGAGAAAATATAGAAAATAAAAAAACATATACAAGAAGGAGAATGAAAGCAAAACAAAAGAAAAGAAGTAAAACAAGATGAATCGATTGGTTTGTATAAAAAACGAATATTTGGTCACATTTGTAGGAACCTATAGCCATGTATTAACCAAATTAACTGCTATTTGATGTTCTCATGAATGTGCAAAATGGTTTAGAACTTATTTAACCGGTCGTAAACAGACTGTTCACTTTTAAAGTGCTAAATCTAATAAATTAACAGTATTGATGTGCGTACCACAGGATCTATATTGGGTAATTTATTATTTTCCATCCATGTGAATACTTTACCAAATAGTATATATGGTGGTAATGTGGATATGTATGCAGACGATACCACTTTAACCGTAAGTGGTAGAAGCGTAGCTGAGGTTTAACAAAAACTTTCTTTCGCAATGCAAGAATTAATGATATGAATTAATCAAAACCGCCTTGTACCATGGACCTATTACGGATGGACATTCGTCGTTTGGTAAACGAATTCATCGATTGTCTCCGTCAATGTCGTCTTAATAACATTCCGCACATGTTTCTTCACTTTGATCTCATGAGGTTCACCGCAAAAAAGCCGGGACAGAATCAAGATTGTGATTTTACACATGTTAATATACATGCGCAGAAGATAATAACTCGCTTAAATCATGGAAAATCGATGTGCAGTTCTGGTTTATAATCGGAAATTGTTGTTAAAAAATTAAAAAAACACGTTTATATTTCCAGATAGAGGTTATAATTGGATTGGTTGTGATTTAAAATCCCGTTTCCCCCAATTTCCTCATTATATTTCAAAGTTACAACGCACAGGGATTATTATTATTATTATCATTATTATTATTAAGATCATGGCCTTCTAATTGTTTTATAAGGTCATGGGTGTGTGCGAAAGTGTGCGAATCAGTAATTATACATTTGATATCACCAAAATCGTCTGCTTTTCCACTTTGGTGCTCCCCATTGGGGATGTTTTTATTAAGACACACTCTTACAGAGCACACCATCCAAACAAAACCCAAGAGAGGGAAACTGCTCCTTTGTTAATGACCGAAAATGCTCACGTAGTCGTTATTATTAAAAGAGCTGAATGTTCTCATTAAGATGTACAGAATCAGAAGGCGATGGATCTCATTGGATCAAAGAAAGAATCACGTCGAATGTCCATCCGTAATAGGTCCATGGTTGTACTAAAATCAGAAAAAAACTTGCGTCATGGTCATAGCTTCGCGTGCATATTTGAATAAAATAACAACCGTCAACGTTTCTATAAATGGAAAGGCATTGACAAGAATTAACTTCGTCAAATGTCTTGTTATATTAATTGATGAAGAATTGAATTTGTCCGAGCACGTTGACAAAGTAACACAAGTAACGCAAAGAAATATCAGTGTAATAAAACGAGCTAAGGACTATTTACCAATAACATCTTTAAAGTTGCTGTATAATGCACTCGTATTGCCTCACTTTGATTATTGTTCCTCTGTGTGATCAAATCGGTATCAGAAACAAACGGATAAACTCAAGAAAGTTCAAAAACGAGCTGCTAGAATAATTTCAAAAAAAGTTACGAGACTCCATCCAGTGAATTGATTATCAATCTGAAATGGAAGCCAATTGAGAAACGTTTATAATGTCAGCGTGTTTGTATGATGTACAAATACACACATCATTTGGCGCCATCCTATTTATAAGAAAGTTTAATTAAAGTAAGTGACATTCATCAGCATAATACGTGACAGGCAGTTGAAGGTTTACTTTCTGTGCCAAAGTATAAAACAGAATGCTTTGAACAGCCCCCTCGTTTCTTCAATTATAGCATGGTATCATTTGGACAGATCATTGATAATGGCAAGCTCTGTGAACACCTTTACATACATGTTAAACAAATCTTGCATTATCGATTCCCAATGAGATAAAATGACAAGAGGAATTTTGTTTAGTGTATGTTTTCTTAGCACTGAATATAGGACGATATAATGCTTTTCAAACTTAAAGAATGATTTCATATAATTTATTATCAGTTATAAATACATTTGTATTGTATTGTTATTTAAGAGTGTACGTTCAATTGCTTTACTAAATTTTATGCATTAATTGTTAATATTATCCAGTAATTTACTATCCTGTAATATATTTTGTTGTTGTTGTTAGTATGTATATAACAATTGAACTCCATTATGTTGCCTTTTTGCAAGGTCTAATACTTACCGAAATATGGTAATAGTTACTTTTCATCGGATTTAAAACTAATACTGTCTATGCTGTAATGTTAAACTAAAATGTTATAATTATGCAACAACGTTTTCTTGAACGAAAAGCAAAGCAAAACAAAACAAAACAAACCATTCTTTTATTACGAGGATACCAAATACTTTGTATATATGTTTATATATGTTGTTACTTATTGTTTATTGCTGTTATGAATTTATGTTCAAGATTTTGTTATTAATATTATTATCATATATATATATATTTGTTACTATAATGTACCTCATCAATTATAGCATGGGATGAGTTGGACAGATCATTGATAATGGCAAGCTCTGTGAACACCTTTAAATACATGTTAAGAAAACCTTGCATTATCGATTCCCAATGAAAAAAAGGACAAGAGGAATTTTGTTTAGTGTATGTTTTCCTAGCACTGAATGTAGGACGATATAATGCTTTTCAAACTTAAAGAATGATTTCATATAATTTATTGTCAGTTATAAATACATTTGTATTTGTATTGTTATTTAAGAGTGTACGTTCAATTGCTTTACTAGATTACATGCATTAATTGTTAATATCATCCAGTAATTTACTATCCTGTAATATATTTTGTTGGTGTAAGTATGGTTATAACAATTGAACTCCATTATGTTGCCTTGTTTCAAGGTCTAAAGCTTACCGAAATATGCTTATAGTTACTTTTCATCGGATTAAAAAAAATAATACTGTCTATGCTGTAATGTTAAACTAAAATGTTATAATTATGCAACAACGTTTTCTCGAACGAAAAACAAAGCAAAACAAAACAAAACAAACAATTCTTTTATTACTAGGATACCAAATACTTTGTATATATGTTTATATATGTTGTTACTTATTGTTATGAATTTATGTTCAAGATTTTGTTATTAATATTATTATCATATATATATATTTAAACTCTAATGTACCTCATTATGTTGTGCAGGGCCTCATGGAAGACCACCATTATTTGTGATAATGAGTCACCCTGTCTGAATATCAGAAATAAATAAATAAAACAAATAAATAAATCGAAAACTGATCGTAAACACGGCTCATATTTCGTACTTTGGGTTTTGATTAAAGAAGTAAAGTCCATACCCTCTTTATAGAATGAAAATATATATTTGTTTATGATTCTAAATAGCTGAATTGCCCCCCCCCCCCTACAAGTAGACTTTCGTCTCATGGGTTCACCAGCTCCATTTTAAGCTTACGCAATATCATGAAATCTATTTCCAACACTGCGGGAAGACAAAAACGATCTGTTTTACTATCAGCAAGGGAAGGAAATCCAGGGAAAATCTTAACACAAATATGTAATTTTGTTAGGGCAATTGATAGCTTAAGGCTAGAGCAGCGTTTTTTAAACCGAAGTACACCGATAGAATATACTTACAGATCGATTTTGGATCCATTGTTAAATAAACGTCAATTTCCTGAAATCATAATGTTTAAAAACTGCCTTGTATTTTGATGAGGAAAATAATTTTTAAGACAATTTAGTGTCACTAGACTCTATTGCATGATGTACATTAACATTACAGTTTAAGAACATCTGTTAAAGGTGATCCAAAGATTTGGAAAATATTGAAAATTGGACGGACAGTAATTCTTTAAAATGTTAATATATTGGAATGCCCCTGTGGGTGTTTTATAAGCACTAGAAAATGTAGCCCCTAGAACACTTCCTTTTCTGAGAAATTGAAGAATCGCAAGTTACCGGTGCTCCCGGTAAATTTCAAATATTTTAGATAGTGCCTAGAGCCATTCCATGTTAGCTGCGACCATAGAAATCTTAGAATATGCAGTTCTGATATATAATTTCCGAACGAGAATAGCAAATCGCTCGATTGTAGTAAAGAAACATTGTTTCAAAGGTACAGTAATATCAGTCTTTAGAGGGAGCTATACAACATAAAGAGTTTATTATTTACAATTTCAACAATTTAGACCCAAATTCAACCACGACAACGAACATTTAATATTTTAAAATTGTACATGCTTCCAATATGTTCATTTGAACCAAATTCATGACCCCATACCAAAACTTTGTATTACCTTTAAAGGGATACTAAATTCATTAAGTGATTCGAATGATAAAGTACACACATTTATGTAGCACCATATCTGAATATATATTTATTTTACGTATCATTAGTTATCAGTGTTTCATCACATATATAAATGTTTAGTCTTTTGGTCTGTAAATATTAGATTGGAACTCTAAAACTCAAAATGTAAAGAGTATTCATTTATGTCATGGATTGAAGAGGGCGTAGTGACGCATCTAGTTATCGTGGATTATGCGATTATGTGGATTA
This sequence comes from Strongylocentrotus pallidus, assembly GCA_030265145.1. Classification (NCBI taxonomy): domain Eukaryota; kingdom Metazoa; phylum Echinodermata; class Echinoidea; order Camarodonta; family Strongylocentrotidae; genus Strongylocentrotus; species Strongylocentrotus pallidus. Next base: position 214,661 of record JARBES010000117.1, read on the forward strand.
TGCTATGCAATTGGACAAGGGTTTAACAATTGTACTATTTTTAACAAGTTGCCACAACCACTTTTCCCATATACAATGGCATTTGTTATGAAACGTATTAAAGGATGTTCACATATCTATGCAATTTTATTAAAGAGAAGAAAAGGAGTAAATATAAGTTTTCTCAAATGGAAATGCATTTTCGACCTGAATGATAAGAGTTGAGAAACATATTGTCCTATTGGATTGAATCGTACCATTGATGTGGGCTTACGATGGTTTCAGTTTAAAGTTTTGCAACGCATATTATAGCCGAACGATCTACTTTTTAAAATGAATTTAGTCCCAGGAAAAGAATGTACATTTTGTAATGAACAGATTGAAACAGTTATACATCTGCTATGTGATTGTACGCATGTTACAAATATTTGGGAAAGGTTTGTGCGCTGGATTTATACTGGAACCGGAAATATATTAACATTTTCTTTACAAGATAAATCATTTGGTTTAAGAGGTTCAAATAATTATGCATTGAATTGTATACTGATTGGGGTGCGACAGATGGTGTATACTTGCAAAATAAAGAAACAATTGCCCGATTTTGATAATATTACAGTTTCGATTATTAATTGTTTCAAAAACGAAAAGTATATTGCAGATTTGAATGGTAGAAATAATAAATTCACAAGAAAATGGTTTCAATTCAGAAATTTGTTTACATAAAATGATTTGTTTTCTTCTTTTTTTCTTTCCATTAATATCGGAAACGAATTATGGAAGATTTTTTAGTTTTCTGTTAACTCAACAGTTCAACAATACTTCTATCTTGAGAAGCCAATTTTATTTATGTTATGTAAATTACCTTAAATATATATTTGTTTAATTGTTTCAAATGAAACCAATAAAATCCCTGTGGAGGGAGAAATATGGAGAACAAAAAATCAACCGGGGCAAGCAGGACATTTTTTCACAATTAGCACCTAAGAATACAACAAGATTACTTTTTGTTTGAAATTTGAAAAAAAAATGACACTCCATCATGTAATGTGATAGAGTATCCTACATTTGGGCACTAATTCACAAAGATGCGATTTAGCACACCAAATCAACTTTAGAACCGTTCAATGTTGAGTTCTGGTCATGCAATTGAAATGTAAAATAATTTGTATGGAAGTGATTGGAAAACGTTAATCAGCAGATAAGTATTAGTGTATGCTGTGAGATTTTGAAATACTAAACATGATAAGAAATTGGCTTCGTCTTGGTATAGATCCACATGCACTGTACACAGAAGTTTGTTTATGGGACTACACAAACATGTGACATGAAATTGTGGTCCACAACAAGTTACTTGGAATACTTTGAATATGAGGGCACTTGAAGGACCATTCTTTCCGAGGGACAATTTTGTTATGATACTTTTGACCCACTACCATTTAAAAGGATGGAAAATCTCAAAGATTATTGTCCACTTTTCGAAGAACTCATCCTTCTCTTGTGGACTGTCACATGTTCTCCGAACATCAATTGTCCAGTTTCTAAAATATATAAACAGTCCAAGTGTTGATACTTGTTATCTAAATTTGATGGCCATCGGTACTGTATCCGCTTCTACACGTATGACAACAAAAATAATAATCATACAAATAATGATAATGATAATAATTTAAAGAAAAAACAGCATTACTAGACAAGTACTCTAGGAAAATGCAGCTAAATTGGTAATACCAACCTAACGTAGTGCCGGACAAATTCCACAATTGTTTTAACATACAAAATGACTAAAATGTCATTTTTTATTAAATTTAGGACTCAGGTTGAATTTTTTTTCTTCAATGGACTTATATTAATAACACGATTGCAACTACTTTCGAATAATCAACTAAAGTTTTTTTTAATACACCATTGCATTTCCCAAAGAGGTCATGACAAGACTCACGCCATATGTCTTTGTGATATTCGCACATGTCAAACGGTGACGTACTAGGCCAGTGAAATTGCCCAAGGTTGATTTTTCGCAAGTATTTTCAACGGTGTTTACTATACCATCCATAGTGTATTCGATTTGATTTGGTTTGATTTATTGGTTTTTGCATCTTTTGTTCTTTCTTTTTCATCATACATTTTCATGAACATAATATGGCTTGATACAATATTTAAAATGTACATAATTTTATACAGATATTTTGCGAAATTAAACAAATATATTGAATGCATATTTAACATACATTAGTTGCAGTGTCCCCCCCCCCCCAAGAGAGACGGCAGGAAGGTAGACACAAAAATGTACACGACAAACGTGAGCATTGTTCATGTTTTGGTCAAAATGCACTGACCATATTGCAAATCTGAGAATTGCGTAAATTCAGTGATCTCATATTTCAAATATTTATAACCCTGTCAAATGTTTGCCATTCTGATTCTATTATTCTTTCTGCTTTCACGCAAATGAACAAATTATTGTTGAGTAATTTCCCTTCGATACTAATGATATCATGAACAATAATAATAACTGTAAATGACAATGAAAAAAAAATTCAAAATAATAGTTAGAAAAATTACAAAGACAACAAAAATGACAATAATAATTATTGTTATCATGATAATGGTGATAACAATATTTATAGTAATAATAATAATACTAATAATGATAATGGTAATAATAATAATGACATTAATAATGATAACGTTAATAATCAGGATAATAACACAATATTTCATTAAATATTTTAAATAGGCCTTATGCGCCTTAGACCGTCGGTTTTAAAGAAGACATTCAAACAAATTCACAGATACGGCCAATAATTTATTATCAGAAACGAGAAAGCTTACAGCGGACAATCGTATAGGTTTTAGGTCAACTGCGTATCGGACAATACAACATTAAAACACACACAATCAACTCTCAGGATCTAGAATATACAAGCGCTTCGCCAGGAAATGTATTGATGTTTTGATGACCTCACATCAGGGGCCGATGCTGCGTGAGAAGACGACGCTCTATTACCAATGGATAAAGTTTCAGTGCAATAATTCATCAATAGCAACAGTTCGGTTGATTTTAAATATATACATTTTTCCCACTTAAAAGAAAAGTGATGCTGATGCTGATAATTGTAACCCTGTGCTTATAAACATTCAGGGCAAGAATTAAAGATTAATATAAAAACCTGTAAAATATCAGCCCACTTTCGAATTGGAAAGCCCGCCGAATGATAGCAAGGACGGTGTTGGTTCCCGATTACAATGCTGAGCATGCGTTATGATATGCAGCTGAACGTACAATGGTGTCTTTCTTACTATTCATAGTGAAGCCTTTATTGAAACCTTTATTTCTTTTATAACGCCGCCATTTTTCATTAAAATTAAATAATGTATAATTTAGAGCGTGGCAACAAATCAATCAGTAACAATGCTGCGGGAGGATAAAGAGATATAAGTGAAGATGAGTCGACGAGAGATGAGTTAAAAATGTGTGCGCTGTTATGGAAAATTGTCTTCTACTGCAGCTAACTCGGTCCCTTGTTTGACATCACAATTGTCAGCAGTGCTCGGAAAACTCTTCAAACGCGAAAGTGAGGCGGTATTTTACCGATTTTAAATTATTAATGACCGTTACTTTGAATGTTTCCATGCGGATAATTTTGATAACCTTGTTCGATCTAACCTTCAATTACGCAATGATACAATTTAAATCAATATCTAAAATCAATGAATGTCTACTTTAAAGGTTCTCTATTTTTTCTTCTGAAATGCACAATAAAGTATATATTTGATGTATGTTTGTCTCGCTCAGCCTCACCCCTCCCTTTCCCCCTCACTCTTGGCATTTTTCTGATCCATTCCACACCTTTTCTTTCACAATGCAATCGCATTACTAGAACTCACCTTTATCTTTAAGTTAGTCTTAAAAGTGGCAAAAGTGGGTAGTTGACGCAAATCAGGGGATAATTTTATTATATTGAAAAGAAGTTCTGTACACGAAAGTTCTTTTACAATAATTAGTTCTTGGCTTAGGTAAAGAGAGGTTATGTTCATTACGGAGGGAGT
>JARBES010000117.1:983936-994720 GCA_030265145.1 Strongylocentrotus pallidus
TGGAGGACTTCATTTCATGATATCCACACCTAAGCTTTGATTAAATGTAGACTTTTTTCTGAAATGAGGTAAAGTCTCAATATCATTAGTTCATTTGAATACTTGATATTTAAAGACGTAATATGTAAAGAAAAATAATGTTACAATATCTCATTCACACTCAATGCAAATGTATACTTTAGTTCCAATGTTAAGCAGACCTGATGTTAAAATATACTCTTAGTAATAAACTTATCATTGTATTTCGTTTTTCTATTGTCATGAAATTAATTAAACGGTGTTACAGAAAGGGCAGAACTGTGAATCTATCTATTCTTTTTGTCTTTTATATTGAACAAGTGATTGGTCATTTTTCGGAAAGCCCATTCCCTGACTTCACGGGTCCGTGAAACATTATCCATTCATGTATTTGGTTGCATGTCCAGTGTATAGTTTGAAGATTGTTTGAAGATAGTTTGAATAAAATGTATGTACATCATAAAACAAAGTAGGCAAGGCAGAACAATAAAATACAAACTGTACATAATGTTCAAAATAATGAATTACTGCAAAAGCTTAGTTAATGCTTACATAAAACACATTTATACAAAAGTTCAAGTTGTTGCTAAAGGAAAACCAAAAGTGAGCACAAGTGCTAGTCGAGATGGGTTTTCTCTTTTCACTATATATCGACAGTGTCTCTCTTCATTACTATAGCATTTACTAGTTCTTACAATTCGTCCCTATTTTCACGAAGTGACGGTAGTGAATGAAAATCACATACAATTTGCATGCGGATTTTCCTCACTACCGTCACTTCGTGAAAATAGGAACGAATTATATTGTATACTTTAAAAATACAAAACAATTCTAACTGCTAACATAACAGATAATATATTGCGTCATTTTGCTACCAAAATACTGTCATATCCATATTATTGATATATAGCGGCACAAGGTTGCCTTGGAGATTGGTCAAGTAATTCTCTATATAATATTTTAATGGCACATTATCACACACACTTATAATAGGATTACTTGATAATCCTGAAAGTTATTAACACAAGATTGGGAAAGACTCAAATGTATGATATAGGTATTATACAGTGTGTGTCAAAAAAATACACCTAGAAAATTGGTAATTTTTTTAAGAATCATTGATGAACAGTAAATAATTATACCTCTCATGAAAGAGTGTTTCATCCCGAATCATTTGGTATCATTTTTGTGTGGTCTGTGTTCACGCTTGGATGACCAGCAGACTTTATTCAAGAGGGTGAAAAATCAACTTGCGTCAAACGGCTTAATATGTGATGTTTGAATAAAACAATTGGGATTTGGGTATCAATTCGGTCTTTGCAGATCCAAATAACATCCCTAACAAAAATTAATCATTCCACACATATCAAAATTAAATACCAAATATCAACGAACAGATGGCGCGTGTGTATATGTGTGTGACTTTGCTGATGCAAAAAGCATAATGCGATGCATCGTATTTGATACATTCAATTCGTTCTCTCACCTTAATACTTTTGCGCAAGTCGATTTTGGCACTCTCGCAAACAATGCCTCCTGTTCATCCAAGCGTGAACACATATCACACAAAAATGATACCAAATGATTTGGGATATAACCCTTTTTCAAAAACGGTATGATAACCTTTCGTTCAATGAATTATGTATTGTCTGATTTTTTGTGTGAAAGCAGTATAATTTGTTCGACATCCTATTTTCGGATTGTCAAGTGATAATAACTTTGACTAACAAGATGAACAACAGTTATAGCGTTTGGAAGTTACAGCGGCTCCTTCTCCTCCGTCTTTATCTCCTCTTCCTGTTCTTCTTCTCCTCTTCCTCTTCTTCTCTTTCTGCTCCTTATCATTCTTTCATTTCTTCCTCTTCCTTTTTTCTTGTTCTTCTTAACTTCTTCTTCCTTTCTTTCATCATCTTCTCCTTCAAATCCTCTTTTCTTTCTCTTCTTCTTTTTCCTACTCTCTATGATCGATGTACTACCAAAATTACAGTATTGCGTCCCAGCTACAATCAGTTACGTCGACGAAACCGTCGTGTGGTCTCCTCTTGCCCAAACATGGTTCGAGAGTGAGACTTCGGATTCCACAATCCCTGCTAGGTCCTGGACCGTAAATGAGACCAAAATGGTCCCGACCAAGACCAGGATCTCCCTGAAGGCCAGAGCCAAGAGTCCTGCGATCCAGACACGGTGCGGGGATAAGACCGGTGTCCAGGTAGACCGCATTGTTCCATCCAAGACCAGGGTCAAGATCGAAGCTCAGCCGAGCAAGGTCAGTATAACAACCAAATTAGTTGATTAATGTATTTTAAAAAATTATAACATTATTTCTTAATGCATCTCTATGCTTATAATCAGTGGATATTGAGTTTCAAATAGTCGAGGATGTGATTGTTTACCTGCGGTGTAAACAAAATAAAAAATTATAAACTAAGAATAATATGTTTTAGTTTACAGTTTCATGATTAAAAAAAAAAATAGTTTTGCCTTACAAATAATATACCTGTTTCTTTATTTAAAAATAAGAAACAGAATCCTCTACAAGATAAGTTTGCGTTATTTTTGTCCTCGTACCTATGATTTGATAGAGCGCATTGAGAATTGTTTTAATTATTTCGGGCTACATAAATAGTGTTTCATAAATAACAGAGATCTTAGTGTAAATGCTTCAGCACTACAAATGACAACCAGTGAGCCTATAACTCTCATGTTTGCCCCTTTCAAATACAGTTTGCCATGAGCCGACCAGCACACGTCATCACTGACTTCAACAAGCTTCAAAAACCCACCCCAATCCAGAAAGTCGCCCCAGTGGCTCGAGCAGCACCGCACACCAAGCCAGTCTGCAATAACAACATTCTGATCTCCATTCAAAAAAGAAAGCAGAATCGGAAAGCAGACGAGAAAGCGCGCCTCAGAAAGGTAAATATTATATTCAAAAGGCAGAAAGAAAAAAATTTAACTCGCAATATTTTATTTTTTTTAAAACTTATTTCAAATATATAATGCGGCCTTTTATTTTTCCTGGGGAATTACGAGAAATCACGTCAATGAAAAGAAAAAAATACACGTCTTCATTGTCAATAGTTATATAACCTTGAAGCCTACATCGTTTTCGCCACTAGATGGAGAACTTCCAATTAGGCTGAGTACAGCTTTAACAAAATATATGTATATAAACCAGTGCTAAATCCATGGAGAAGTAATAAAAAAAGAAGATTCAACTATGATAAGGGGGTAAAAACAATCATCTATAAATTAACATAAGATTTTACATTTCAAATAAATTTCATACCAAAGATAACAAATTGACAATATGTTTTTTAGATCATTTTTTTGTCATAATGCTCAACAAATGCTATTTTTAAAGACATTTTGTTAGTGTTTTATCCGCCCATTCAACCTTATCTACTTGTTCACTGTATGATTTCTATTAAAGTTAAAATTAATATGAAATTATTTTTGAATAGAATTGGCCGATATAACTCATTGTAGATATAACTCACTTAATTATTGTTTCCTGATGTTTCACTAAAGTTACATGATTCACTAATATTAAAAACTCTTTTATCTTTCTTCGTTGTTTGTTCTTCTTATTTAGAATCGAAAGAGCCGTCGGCGGCCTCGAGAAAATGGCGATTCTTTCCGGAGGTTTGCGATCAAGAATGCTTGGCGAGCGAGCCGAGTTCAGTGAGGAGAGGCCACTGAATGATCGAATAAAATTGGGGAAATTTGTAAATCATCTTATTTGACCTGAGACATTTGTTGAGTGTAAATAACTCTCAGATCGATTAAGTAACTGATTGATTGATTGACTGACTGATTGATTGATCAATGTATTAATTGATAGGTTGATTGATTACATACAGGGTTGATTGATTGATTTATTGATTGATTGATTTGTTGATTGTTTGGTTGATCGTTTGGTTGATTGGTTGACTGATTAGTTTGTTGTTTGTTTGGTTGGTTGATTGATTGATTGAATGATTGATTGATTGGTTGGTTGGTTGACTGGTTGGTTGATTGATTGATTGTTCGATTACTTGATTGATTTTGCTGAGTGATGGATCGAGTAATCGACGACTGGAATGATCATTATTGAATGACTGAAGATCTTTGCATGATTGATTGATTGAGGAGTAAAATGGTGCTTAACTTACTGTTCATACCTTCTTGATTTGTTATGTTTGATTGGGAGATCGATAGATGATGACAATATCGATCGATGAATTTGATTGGTTGGTTAGTTGGTTAGTTTGCTAATTGAATGTTTACGCTGGTTGATTTGTTTACCCCTTACGAATTCTGTAAAACAATATTTTCAGCACACATGAACCACAACGTTAAATCTTTACTGCACATTACAAGATAACATGACTACAGCAAGAGGCAGAATGTCAAATTAAACTTAACTTTATTCAATAATGCGAGAAATGCCTTCTACAAAATAGTTCATTTTAGTTGCCAGGGCAGTTTGGAAGTTGTTTATTGCACAAACTTTGAAGAATTGATTGCATGCAGTCAACAAATTTCAAAATTGAATAACGGAGAAAGTGTAGTATAATAAAAAAAAATACGAGATTTGTAAGTCGCTGAATCCACTTGAAATCTTCAAATTTACATTCCATTTCCAACAACTAAAGCAAATGATCGTTAAAATGAAACAAAATGGTATATTTTGTGTATAATAGGCTAGGCCACATCATGGATATAATCGATTGCGCTGCTAAGACTGGAAGGAACAAAAACACTGAAGAGGCATTTTTTACACACAAGGAATATATAATTTTCTTCATGCCTTAACCTTTTTAATATGCTTCCAGAGAAGAAAGCCGCACATGCAGCTCTAAGCAAAAGTCTTTAAATATTATTTCCTTGTTTTTAAAAATTAGAAGTACTTCAACTTTGAATAATATAGCAGCTACAAAAAGTTACAAAGACGTGACAAGACAATCAATATAAACATTTTTTTAAAGTCAAATATTTATCCTTGAAAGACCAGGGTCTTTTTTTTTGGGGGGGGGGGGAGGGGGAGCCAACATTTAACAAGTTTGATACAGCAGCGACTTAAATGTCAGGTGCTGGGGTTTTTTTTTGTTTTGTTAACGTATCATTTATTTTTCAATATTCTTATTACGGTCAATCATGATTGTGTGTTCACTTAGAATTAAATTATTAAATTTATGTTGAATCAACTTACATTAACGAATGCTTTAGTTTATAACTTTAATTTTGTCCTAAGTTTTGTGTTGGCACCGTCCCGCTCTTTCCTCGAGCCTCCATGCTTGAGGGTGCGAGTGAACTCACGGTAGTCAAGGAGACCGTTTTTGACGGGCGCGCCGCGCGTGATCTCTTCCATCTCCTCTTCGGTGAATCGTCTTCCCGTCGTCATCATCATCTCTCGGAATAAATCCTCCGGTATGGAACCTGTGGGAGAGGGGGAAGACAGAGATGGATTCTTGAATGCTCTCCTCCCCATCAAATTAGGTCACATGTTTGTTTGATCCATGTTAACCCTAACCTTTACACTAGCTTGTCCACGTTGCATAACACTTAGCATTGACGGTAACTTTGCCATTAATTGTAACTTCCAAGGAAACCTTAATTAAATTGGCTGTTGAGTGATGTTTCTATGGTAGAAAATAATGATAGCAAAGTTACCATCAGAGGTCAGTTTTATGCACGAGGCCCTGGTGTTTTTCACTTTTTTCGACATGTTGCGAAATGTAGTAAATTAATGGGTCCAAACCATTATCATTCAAACACAATCTTCTTTTCCACATAGTCTTATTTGTAATATTCATAATTATTTTTTAGTGAGTTTTTATTGGAAAAAATGGCGTCTACCATCAACCATATCAATGTTAATTGTATTCACATAATAATGCCTTGGTACACAAGGCGTCCTGTTTAGAGACGTATGACTTCGTCATCGGCTGACAAGACAGGTGAAAGTGACATGTACTAATAGTGAGAGCAAATTGAACGCTGCGTTGAATTACCGAGCCAATACTCCCTTCATAGGTTTGATTGACGAATAACGCAATCGGACAAAAGGCCCGTTGCAGATGCGTTGCACACGAGGTGTAATTTTCCTGACGTAGGACTGCTTTAGCGATTGACGCGGCCTATTAAGCGCAATAATAGTGTGATATTATACACAAAAGTGAGTGCGAAATTAGCAGAGCAACGAGTGCATTGAATTACTGACGTATGGGTCAATAGCCTTTACATTAGGGCTGGTGATATCGCATTCAAAATAACGCCTCGTGTGCGAGCAATGGTATGACTTTATTAAAGGGATCCGGTAACTATGTCTCAGATTCTGAAACAAAATCCTGGATTTAGCTCATGCTGCAATGATAATTATAAACCTTTTGGTCAGTCAGGAACCCCATGATTTTTACAAAGGATCGCCTGTCCGATTATCAAGATATTTATGATTGGAAATCGAAACCAAATTTTGCGTTTTCCTAACGATTTTATAACACTACAGTCTATTGGGGAAAATGAGTATGGTAAAACCGGTCACTCAAAGATTTAGTTTTTTCTTTTTTGAGGCAGTTATTGATCATTTTGGAGCGTGATTTTTTTTTAGAGGCTTCAATATATCACAGACACTGATACCACGTAGGGCCGTGCATCTCAGATTTAACATTGTTAAACGATGCCTTTAATAGACATACCAGTGCCGTCGTCATCAGTATCCGAAGGCATCCAGGATGACATTCTCTGGGTCGGTGCCCTGCAGCTTCTCCCCGAAGAGTGTGAGGAACATGGTGAAGTTGATGGGTCCTGGAGCCTCGTTTATCATCGTATCAAGCTGCTTCTCAGTAGGGTCCTTGCCTGCATGTAACAGTAATGATAGGATAACAGTAGAAATAGGGATGATATTGATGGTGATGATGATAGTGGTGATAATGATAATAATATAGTGTAAACTTATACAGCGCACACACCTTACAGGGACGCTCACGGCGCTAGCTCAGCAACAATTCTCTTTTAATACATGTACAAGTAAATGTTTATTTAATAATAGAGTTACATTATCAGAAACTCAAAAACAATTGGGCAACATTAATTTTGTATCACATTGATGATGACTATGATGATGGTGATGACGATGATGATAATAACTATGATGATATTGATGGCGATGATGATGATGATGATAATATTTTCGCTTGTTTTTTTTCTTCTCCACAAATTGTCCATTTAACCTTTTTTTGTACAATGCCCCCCTCCCCCGAAAAAGGAGACAAACTTACCAAGTGATGCCAGCATGTCGTGTAGATCATCGCGGTCGATAAACCCGTCTCTGTTCTGGTCTATGATGCTGAATGCTTCTTTAAACTCTTCGATCTGCGCCGTCTCGAACATCGAGAAAACATTGGTAGTTCGTCGAGTCGCTGATCGACCAGACTTCTTCTTCTTCTTGCTGCTGATAACATGGCTACTGCTTTGATGACTAGCCATTGGGTCTAATCTAAGGGATCGAAGAAGAAGAACAGGGTTTATTCATTTATGAATGCATTCATGATGTGACCCAGAGTAATTTTCTTGTTATGTACTGTCTGCTGAGAGCAGGGTCTCGTTTCATAAAACTTGATATCAATAACAAGTTACAAGCTACTGTTATAAGCTACTGAAATCATGGCATGTTATTGGCTGAGAGCAAATTTGTCATAGAAATTTAGCATTTGTTACAGATAAACAGTTTTATGAAACGGGCCCCTGGTAGGGTGTTTACTAATTCTTGTTTAAGCATAACCTTAACACCCATCTGGATCTCAGTATACAATCTCATTGTTAAGCCTATGCTTATATTATATGTAACACCACTGGAAAACAGGTTTCTGTGTTACTGCAATGGACAATAAAACTTCTAGCGGGGGACGTGCGAAGTGATCGTTATAATAATATTGATAATAATATATATTATGATAATAATTATGATGATAATAATAATGTTAAGAAGAATATCAATAGTAATGATAATAATAATCTGATGAAAGTTTGAATGAATCGGACAAAAAATAGGAAAGTTATGATTTTATTCAAAATTGTGATAGCTGTGCGTATGAGCACTCAAAATCAGTAATGTCACTGTGACGTTTAATGTTTTTAAAAAAAGTATGCAAGAAAGCGTATTGACCGGGCGAGAAGATTTTTCCATTCTAAATACTGACACTTTGCATCAACCGGTAGAGAGAATTTTATCATTATTTAGCATGTTTTCCGTCTTTTAACTAAATTACACTTTTTCATGTCTTTCCATGATTTTAGGTGCATTTGCACACCTGATAATTTAAAACAGTTGAGGAAGTAGAAACCATCCAGAACCATCGATATCTCCACATGTCCAGAACACACATTTAACAACGTAGAGGGCTTAGCCGGTATCCCCCCCCCCCCAATTCCTGCACGCAAACATACTTTCTTATTATTGTTCTTATATCTCTGTTTGTAGAATTTGTACAAAGTATACATGGAAATATGAAATATGCCTTTATTTTCAGATTAAACGTTTTTAAGATAAACCTGTCATTTTATGTGTGTGTATCTTTCTCATTGTCCATAAGACATTCAAAAAAATTATTAGCATGATTGGCAATTAGTTTTGTGCATTATTCTGTACCCTTTTTTTGTAGGCCATCTTGACCTCAAAGTTATAAATATCCCTCAAAACTCTTCAATAATTTTTCGCTCATCGACGGGCTGGAAACTATTGTCCTTTTATTACATCCATTGTTTTCTAGCGTGGATCAGCCCAGTATGTATATCTAAAGAACCCCAAATTGTACTTGATAAAAGTGACGGAAAACCGCAAATGAGAAGAGCATGTACCTCTAGTATTTCAGTTTACATGTGCAATGTCACACTTATTGTTAATAATTAACACCATGGGCCCTTCTTATAAAGAGTTGCAATTGATTTGGATCAATCGCAAGTTTGCAGTCCCCTTTGCACATAGTTGCGATTAATATCGATCCCAAATAAGTTGAGATTAATATCAACTCTTATAAGACGGTGTCCTGGTTAGCAGGAGTTACGTCTCATCTTTTACTTACTTATACAAAGATTGTTGATTGTGTTTGTTGATTATTATCATGTCTTTTTTTCTCATGCTTTGAGTATTCTTATGATCATATGTTTATTTTTTAAAATTAAAAATACCACTTTCTGATGCAAATATGATGACCTAAACAATTGTATTTTTACATGAGTTGGTCGCCTTAGTTCTTTTCTGTCTTTTCTTTTTCATCTGTCTGTCTCTCTGTCTGTCTCTCTCTCTCTCTCACTTTCATTCCCTCTCTCTTTCTCTCTAACTCTCGTTATATCTATTTTCTATTTCCTATGAGTGAATCCATCTAATCTTTTTATCCTCTCGTTTTGTCCGTGTCTCCTAGTGATTGTGAAAGTTTCTTTTCCCTTTCTTTAATTGTTATACTTGTAAGTAGTATTCGTTAGGCACCCTATTGTTGACAGTTATTTTTTCATTTAATGTTGATATTCATTTTAGGTTGACATTTTAGTATGAACTAAATTCCACAAAAAACTTCTGCAATTAAAGTTCGAGCTGTGATAATTCCACAAAAAACTTCTGCAATTAAAGTTCGAGCTGTGATATTTCTTTTATTACTTCCTTATTACTTTTATATTTTTGGCAATTATTTAGAATCCTGTAAAAACCTGCCCGATTTACAATGATTATGTTATCTTAAAATGTGAATTAAGAGTTTAATACCTGAATATAAAGTCACAAGTGCATTGTTGCACAGTGTATTATTATTATAAATATTTGGTTCTCTATGATGAAACTTGCAATAATCTACATGAAACTTCAACGCAACACATTATTAAACAGATTTCATCTTTTAACAAAATGTGTATTACACTTCATTAACATCATACAAAGCACTTGTCTTTCTCTAAAATAAAGCAGAATACACTATTGGTATTCTTGAATGACCACCTCATTATCATTAAAAAATACAATCCATGCATTAATTCAGTTTCTAGAGATATAAGGATAGCATTTAATCGCAAATATGAATGGGAAAATCAAAATATGGCATAGCGAGTAGGATAGATTTGTATTAACGTATCAATTTTAATTCTGAATAGGCACATAATAGGCCTTTAACAAAAATAGTGAATTCACGCTAGTATATACAAGTTTACATGCATCTAGTTAAACGCAGTACTAAATTGATTCGAAAAGTTCGAAAAGTCTGATGGGTCATCTTTTTTAAACACAGGTATTAACTTTGATATTTGTAATTTATTGGGTACATGGCCTGTTGTTAACGAAAGATATAACAACATTTGGACTAAAACCATCTTTTCCAAGGCTTGTGCCTCCTTTAAAATTCTTACCAATATATAATAGCTCCAACACAGTAACTGGTTTACGAAATAATGTTTGATCTCTTCGATTAGGTATGTAACAAGACAAATCATTATCATACATTGCCATTGAATGATCTTTAAGAACATTAGAACCAACTTAAATACTAAAACAACTCATTAATTTTGTCCGCAATTTATTGCGGTTCACTCAATGCACTCCCTTTATACATAAACATAGTAAGTTTATTTAAAGGTAAAACAAAGTTTTGGAAAATTTTGACAATTGGGTGGATAGTGATTCTTTACAATTTTGATATATTTGGATGCCCCTGTGGATGTATCATAAGCACTAGAAAATTTAGCCCCTAAAACACTTCTGCTTTCGAGAAAAATTGAATATAAAAATTTACCGGTGCTCC
>JARBES010000117.1:1977810-1990020 GCA_030265145.1 Strongylocentrotus pallidus
ACCAACAACTTTCAAGACACATCACAAATCTGTTTCCGGACCCTCAAATGGTTAGGTTAGGACTAATTCATAATGACTACAAAAGGTACCATCCGGACCCCCTTCCAAAAAATGTTGTTGTAGAGCACTGTCTTAGCCAGTGATAAGTTGGCGCATTGGTTGCCAGATATATACGACAGGTCAGATCAGTACTATGATTTACCTTTAATTTGAATACTTTAGCATACAGGTCAATCGGCTAGTTTGTAACGTAATCAAATATGACGCATAAGACTTTGACATCATTTCATTCACCTGTTACGAATAAATGTATTTTAATAGTCAGAATTCAAATAGCATACATTAATTGTTGGTAGGTAGGACAAACATAATTGCTAGCCTTACCTAACAACACGTAATGTATGCAATCCGCATCCTGACTATTGAAATACAGTTATTCGTAACAGGTGAATAAAATCATTTGCGATGAAACACCTAACAAAGATGTATGCATTAAATTTGATTAAATTACGAAAATGACCTATCACTAACAAAAAAATAGTGCAAAGCCAATTGTTTAATGGCTAATACAACAAAAAAATCATTGTAGACCGAAAACTTGGAATAAAACGTTGTTTTGTCGAGCAATGATGAAGCTCTACGAAGCAGCTGTTCTAGACTCTCATTCTCCACTAACCATTTAAACGGAGCCTAGGAACTTTTTTCCTTTGTCGCAAGACCACTTTATTATTAAAAAGTACCAGCTGCTTTCTGGTTCCATTTGATGGGGAGATTTTTTTAAAGGCAATCTCATAACAGGTTTTCATTGTTTTTCATGACCTCTTTCATGTTTTCTATTGTAGAGTCTTGATGTTTGGCAGCTCTCTAATCAGTCGTTTTCTGGTCGAGAATGAGTTTAGTCAGACAATGATAGAAAGAAAGGGTTGGAAAAGTAAGCAATTTGATTACACGAAGGAAACGGCAGAGGCCTGAAAGAAGGAAAGTGAAATAAAAAAGGTAAAACGTAAGTTGTAATATTTTCTCTGGAAAGTTACTTCTTTAATTTCAATGAATAAATGCAGCATAATGATTAACAATATTTTAACGTGATGTTTAATTATTCAATTCCACATTCTTGTTCGTACACGTAATGCAAATATATTAAACAATGTGAATTGTTATATTACTGTTTTGAACGACGCTAACATTCAAGGCCATTTTTAAAGGCGAATTAAGTAATTGTCATTCACATTACTTTTGCCATTCATAAAGTATGCAGTGCTCTTTCTTTCTGTTTTTAATGAATATATAAATAGTACTACACTTTTGGGCCTGTAACACATCGCGTAGCTTCGCCATAGCCAATTTCCCTCTTCTATTTTTTGTTTTTATTAGATAGGACTTTTCAATAAGTCCGTTCGCAAATAATTTCTGCGCATGGGCAGATAAAGGTCGTTTGTTCAAACAATTTAAAACCCATCGAGAGGAATACTGGATTCGTACTAATGAAAGTTATGTAATCATCATTCATTTATGCACCGACAGTACATTTATCTGCTACGCAGGTGAAAGAATTATTCTCAAGATGGCAGGCAAAAGGTCTTCAGATCATGAAACACCTCCATCACTTCGGCAACTGTGCCTCTTAAATACACAAGTAGGACGACTCCATGTGTGAACGATCTGTGGATATTTAGTGCCATGTGTACCAAAGCTAACTACAAACTAGCCTATTAACATTGCATGGAAACCAATTTATATTTTGTTCTTGTATTGACAATCCCGAGATAATTCACTATTCGATCTTGTAAAGCTTCATATAGCTTTTCAGAAGAACCCAGCCGAACCCAGCCGATAGACCGCTTTTGCCTGTCCTGTTGGCTGTAGCCGGAATACATCATTATACAGTTGTGTGAACATGCCAGACAAAATCAGTATAGGGGTTGGTTATTCATTTAACCTGTTCATGCTCTTGACTACTGTATTCTCTAGTTCCCATTGGCTTAATACGGGGATCACCCTGTTACAGTAGGCGGGCAGTAGGCAATGGGTTAAGAGCTGTCACTGGCGAAAGACATCTATTTTCCCGGAGTGCATGACTTGTAGAGTTCATTATCAATCATATTATCTGGCACTGCGTGAAATTCAGTATTGGTATAAAGGGGACTCGTAATTGACGACGATGATGCTTCTGGTCCTTCGTCTTGGTCTGACCTTACAGCTTGACCTTTGGGCTCACCTGTTGACCTTCGTCTCTTGTGGTCAGAGTTCGCGTACGGTGGAGATTTCGGCGTGGCTTCGGACTCCGAATTGTTCCGGAAACGAGTCTTTGGATTTGGCACACACAATGTTCTTTTACTCTCAGCTGCTTCAGTCGATTTAAAGTCTGATGGTTTGTACAAGGTATTTTCGATTAGGTTCTTTGGCACGTCGTGAAATTCGCTATTAACGTATTTAGGGGATTTGGGGGATTTGGGCTCATTTCGTAACGTTGCGCCAGTTTGTTCTGTTACAGCGCCCACTCCCTGTAAAACATCAACGCGAGCTGATTCGCTACCGGGAACGAAGCTGTTATCGAAGCTGGGATTCGTGTGCGGAACATTGTTTGCAAAGGTGCCTTGGTTATGTAAAGTTTTCACATTCTTCGGAGCATTGCGAAGAGGCTTCTTGACAAATCTCCCTTTTGGAGCTCGGGCCTTGACTTGAGGTTTTTGTGTCGAAAATTGACCCTTATCGACGTGATCATTCGGGAGGGCACTTTCAAGAACAAAATAAAACTTTTTGTCGCGGTCTTGATGTTGTGTTTCGTCAACGCTATCGCCGGGGTTGCGGGCAGGCGACTCTTTGTTGTCTTCATCGCTGGCGTAGTCTACAGTGCCGTAGTCCGACGTTGGACTGATGATATCCTCGCGGGGAAGCGTTAAATCAGCATACAGGTGTATACTGGGTAGTACCCTTGGAGGTTGTCCGTTGCTCATGTTCCCAGCAGTATTCCTTGCGTCGACTGTATGACCGTTGGTCGTAGAGGGCGGCAGATCAGTTTCGCCTTCCGTCACATTGGATTCGTCTATTTCATAGACATTTTCGGCAGAGTCCGATTTTTGGTTCAACACTTCTGGATGCAATTCGGAAGCTCTTTCCTTCGCCTCCTTTTTCCTGTATAGATAAAGAAAGAAGAAACAAAATATAGATGAAGATGAAAATCGTACAATCATGGCGTGACCGAGGCGCTATATATGCCTAAGTGCCCATTATAAAATGGAACATGCGGTAAGCACAAGTATAAATATATATTTCTACTCTGTCACTATAGATATTTCAAGAAAAGAGGAGACTGACAGATTTAAGAAGTAACTTAATAATTGTGGTAGTTCCTCGGTTTGTGTAAAGAAATTGATATAGTTTAACACGGATCTATTATTCTTTAAAAGGAGTAGGGTACGTGCGATTCCGAAACGTCATCTCTTACAAGCAATACAAAAAGAAACAAACAAAAGGGAAAAAACAGAAATAACCATTTTATGACTTTCTTTTGTACCGAAAGTGTGAAAGATTGCGTTAACTTTCCCGTTGTATCAGGCACTGGTCGTGCAGATTGCAAAATAAGTGATATATCCACATCGTAGTCTATAATTATGAATTATTATAACAATTATGTCAGATCAAAGATAATACTCACTTTTTCAAAACATATAGTACAGCTAAGATGACAAACGCGATGATGATCATCACCATTACGACCACAATTCCTGCCATCGCGCCTATGAATCAAGAAGATATTGGAGAATTCGATAATTGATAAACAGAAGCCCATCTCTCAATGAAGTGAAAATCATAGCAAAAAATAAAGAAATACCGCGGAGGAAAAGTTTGCAAGCATGATGCATTAGCCACACTTTCCCATTCGAAGGAAACCTCATATCATACATGATAGTCAGCTAGTTACAATAACAATGGCGTTTGGCATGTTTGGCGAAGAAAAAAAAAATCATCGAGTGTCTAAAGTCCCCCCCCCCCCCCCAAAAAAAAAAAAAAACAAAACAAAACAACAACAACAACAACAACAACAACAACAACAAAAGATCTTGTATTTTCTTTGGGAGAACTAATGGCTTTCAGAGAGATGAGAATAATTATCTTAGAAGGTGAGTTACGGTATCAAATCAATACAATATACAGGGAGTCTAAAAAAATGCAACGATATTGATTGACAACATCTTAAGCATCATTTAAACATCCGAAGTGAAATTGCATAGGTTATTTTGTCGGCAGAATCCCTTAAAATCTGTGTAAATTTTACAAGGATACAAATTTGAAAACTAATTTTTGTAAAATGTTACAAAGTGAGTGTGTTGAATAGCATCAGTGCACAGTCAGCGTCAATAATTTGCTTTTGTATATTCGCGGCAAAATTTTCCATTGAAGTCATTCTTACTCATAATTCCTTGGAAAAATCACCACTGACACTTTTTAGATTGATAAATCATTCGTAAAATGTCATGAAAATGTATTTAATAACATATTTTAAGATCAAAATGAAGCACAAAAAAAAACATTTTGACGAGCAATATAGAAAACAAAACTCATCGTTTAAAAATGAATATCGACTGTTTTAAGTTATGCAACAGACTAGAAAAATAGATATTCCGATATCCATTCTCAGAAGATATGAACATCGCTTAGAACGCCATAAGTTTCTCCATAATTTCATTTTATTTGATAAGGTCGCTATGCCTCCATACCGGAGACATTAAAGACACCAAATTATCTTGGTAAAAGTAACAAGCACTGTACACAAAGAAACGTGTATGGGACTATGCAAACATGTGGCATAAAAAATGAGGCCCACATTTTTAAGCTGTCACAATCATATCAAATTTAGAATATGACGGCATTTGCAGAGCCATGCTTTGCAGGACCATTTTTTTCTCTAATGTTCTTCCGCACGTGCATACAAACAATGAAAACGCTCACAAATTATTTTTCACCTCTCTCTTTAGAACTCAACCTTCTCTTCAAGATTTAATGTGATGAACGAAGAAATCAATTGAGAAAGCCTCTATTTTAACCCATTTCTTCATAAGCAATGTCAACAACATTGTAACCTCTAGGGAAATTATTCAGTCTTTGTGGAAACTGTAGTATGGTTAAAAAGGAAAACAAGTTAAGAAGAGGTGAAGGTTGAGGGAAATAAGGGATTTAAACATCCTCGAAACAATATGATTGATCTTAGTCATGGAGAGAGGTGAGACAATGTGAGAGAGAAAGAAAGAGAAATAGTTTGCGTGTATGTGTGTGTGATACAAAGAGAAAGAGAGAGAGAGGAGGGTGAGAGGGGGCAGAGAAAGAAACAGAAGAAATGGGGAAAGAGAGAGAGAGTGTGTGTGTATGCGTGTGAAAGAAAGAGAGAGAGGGATAGAGAGAGAGACACACACACACATAGATAGGCAGAGAGAGAGAGAGAGAGAGAGAGACAGAGGGGCGGGTGAGAGGGAGAGAGAATAGGGACTTTTAGATTCGCACGAAGACAATGTGGATTGCTACGGTCGACGTCCTTTTAATGCACTGCCTTGAATGGACGTCACACGTATCAGTCCACGCAAATCTAAAAGTCCCTAAAGAAAGTGATGGAGAGAGTAGGGGGAGAGGAGATGGATATAGATAGAGAGAAAGAGGAGGAAACAGATAGTAAGAAAGAATAAAAACGAGCGAGAGAGATAGAGGTGGCATAGTAACTTTTACTTAGGGTCTTTTTTTTCCAAAGAATTTTTTTTTATTCAATCATTCTTTTTACTTTTACTTACCCGATGATAAAGTCTGATTATTTTGAGGAGCATTGGGATTCTCAGAGGACATCATCGGATCGATTGTGACGTCACCTATTGTAGAAGTCCTCATTCCCACAGCGCCTTGTTGTGTTGATGTTGAAATCACTGTCATGGTCATGAATAAAGAAATAAGAAACGGTTTTTGAAATAACTGATATCCTTTACTTTTATTTTGGTTTTGCAAAAGAAGAATATTAAAGAAGAAGGAGAAAAATTAATCACTGTACATGATTTTGCATAAGCTTTAGACCGTCTATCCAGGGATTGGGTAACATTCTAAAACAAATCCTGGATTTAGCTCATGCTGCAATCATAATTATGAACCTTTAGGTCATATATGTATCCCATTGGTTTAACAAGCAAATAGCCTGTCTGATTATCAAGATATCTATGATTGAAATTTCAGAATTCGTTTTCCTAACGGTGTTATAACACTACAGTCTATTGGGCAAAATGAGTACGGTAAAACCGGTCACTCAAAGATTTTTACTTCTTTTGAGGCACTTCATGATTATTTTGAAGCGCAATTTTTGTTAGGGCTTCAATGTTGCACCAGTATCACAGACACTGGTAACACGTAGGGCCATGCATTACAGATTCAGCATTGTTAAACGATGGGTATCTTTGCCTCAGATCCTAAACAAAATACTGGATTTACATCATGCTGCAATGGTGATGACTTTTACAAGCCGATCCCCTGTCTGATTATCAAAATATTTATGATTGGAAATCGAAATCAATTTTTCCAGCATGAACTAAATCCAGGATTTTGTTTCAGAATCTGAGACAATGTTACCGAGTCTCTTTAATATGCATACCGCATTCTGGTAGAATTCCACTCCATCTGACGTCATGCGGGGAATCCCCTAGCACGCATTGCATGGTGGGATCGCCAGTGAGCACGTGATCATTAATACATGAGAATGATACTGTCGCACCAAAAGCGAAGTCGTCTCCTGTTCGGTTGCCGTTTTGAGGATCTCCTGGATCTTCGCACACACCAAGGGTCGCTGAATTATGATATTTGAAAAGAAAAGAAAGAATCTTTATGCATTAGGTGATCTCACACCAAACACTGTCAAAAGAAAGAAATATCAAGTTTCCTCAAACAAGAATATTATAATAGCCAATTTCAAAGTGGTGATGATGGCGAAAAACTGGCTTTATCTCCTGTAGGCAAAGGAATTTCACACTTTTTACTGGACGAAATTAGAATAACATTATAGGCATATGTTTTTAGGACGTATTTACTTAGGGGAAAATGTCATTATTTGTTTTTAATTCTTTGTCCTTTGAGTGTTCTATCTCGTTTTATTGCCATGTTAATGTAAAAAAAAGGAAAAAACAAGCAACTGTACGCTAATGATATCAGTTGCTTTCATGAGGCAGATTTTTGGATCTCTCATACCCTAACAGAGAAATTTAAATTTCAACTAATCTAGGTCAATTTTCACTAAAATATCTAAATATTCACTTACTATCAAACACCGAGAAGTAGGAGCTCGCAGAATTGCCGCACAGCTGCGTGGCATCACCCTTGCAGTTGGAATTGCAGTAGTAGTCCGGGTACTGGTTGAAGAAAGAGAATCGGTTGTTCCCACATCTACATGATGTTCCTGACATGCCGGCATAGCGGTAGTCCAGGTCCTTGCAATGGGCTTTGCATGCGTCGTTTGAGTTCTCGGGGATAGTCCAGGCCCGGGAACCGATGGGGAGTAGAGAGTAGCAGCCAAGGAAACCAGGAACTTCAACCAAAATGTATACAAGTGGTAAATTTAATCATATTGGGAAAATACTCGTTTACTATAAATCCCAAATACCAATGATCTGCACATAAAGAAGATAGTATATATAAACTTATTTTTGTTTTACTGTCTCTGTCCCTCTCCCTCTGCCTGTCTCGATTTCTATCTTCTGTCTCTGAGGACATAAGTTCATAACGTTAATAAAACAAATTATGTTAATATTCTTATAATAAATTATTCAAACCCGATCTATGCTTGGTTTAAAGTAGTTTGACCGATGTGATTTTTGTTTACTTCATCGAGTATACATCAGGCTTACAGAGTTTAACTGAATCGAAAGACTACGGACCACATTTTTTGAGAAAACCTACATTTCCATTTTTCACTTGGGTTCCTTTTTTTTTTTTTTTGGTTTACTGTACATTGGTTTCATAAGGAAAGCAAAGGGTAATCTAACTTACCCATGCATATTACTCCTGCATCGTTGGTATGATCGCAAGAAGCCGAAGGAATATCTGATGGGCATTCGTCGATTGTGGTATGGGCTGATTAAAAAGAAAAATCACTTTTGTGAAATCTTTACACAGGTGAATTTACAATATTTTGACAGAGTCTATCCACACATTGGTATGTAGTGGGAGCGATGAGGGGAGTTTTCAGACTATGTACACCAACAGAAACGTTCTAGTTGTACATGCATATATGAATATGACGGACAAAGAAAGAGGACAAAATATACAGTTCCTCATTCTACCCTCAAAAATTATTGCTGTGGTAGACAAAGGAACATCCCTTCCCTTGTAAAAAGTGTAGAACAGGTGAATATGCATGTGACACCTGTTCTACACTTTTTTGTACATAATAGCAGTGAAGGGATGTTCCTTTGTCTACCACAGCAATTGTTGAGAGTAGAATGAGGAACTGTATATTTTGTCCTCTTTCTTTGTCCGTCATGTTCATAGTTTATATGGCTGTCTAGTGTCGTTTGCATCTAGTGTTTCGTATCTATTTCTTCCTGGCATGTTGGAAACTATTTTCCTCTGTCTACACCATTTCAAACTAAGTAGTTTGTTTTTACAAGTTTTCGAACCTAAGGAACCAATTTCAGTTGTTGCAAAGTCGTAGTTTGCCATCAGAGAACTCATCGGCATCCTTGGATTTCATGAGTAGTTTAATAGCGATGCCCCCTTATGATCTCATATCGTATTTGTAGAGTCAGAATAAAGAATATTACAGACGGGCTCTAAGTAAACATTAATTAAATTATATGAATCAATGCCATTCTGGCTTTCAGCGGACGATTTGGGGTACTCTTTTAGAGTTTGGACTGACTCTTTAACAGATGTGACATGTGTATGGGTATACTAACACGAACTGCATGCTACACTCTCTAGCAGTATTGGTAGAGTCGGGTTTCCGCCGAACCGCGCCCCCGGGGTAGAGAAGGTAGCCGCCGGATAACCGATTTGTTTACAGACGACCGACGCGTCATTGTAACTCCAGCCGTTATCGCAGATCGTACCCCATCCTCGACCGTCACCGACGTCAACCTCGACGCGGCCTTCGTTCGGGGTTGCGCCACTGATGAGGCGGAGGCGAGATGTTTCTGCGTGTGATGAAAATATGAAACTATTTACTACCATTGAATGTTTTTCCATTTAACTTTTAAAAGCCTCATGATGCGTCATTATGCCTGACTTAGCATAGGCGCCCGATAGCTTTTGAACAAGCATTTTCTAGTATTGATGCATTTTCAACCATTAAACAGATTCTTAGATATCGTAATTGGTGTAAATTGTTGTAATCTCTTAAAAATAAATACAGTTTATATTATTGATCATTACTCAACTTGATTAATGGTTGATGGAGAAGAGAGAAGGTTGACAGAGAAAGCAATACGTTAGGGGTATGAATGTGGAGGGGGGGGGGGCAGACTGGAAAGGAAAAAGAGGGTCGGTCAACAAACGTAAATGCTCTTGGTTCCAAGAAAAAAGGGGGAATAACTCAATCTTGCATAACGGACTTCACCAAATTAGGGCGTCAATTTAGAGTGACCGCTAAAAAAGAAATTCTCTCCTCCAGCTCTTTTGTCCAAAGTTTGCATCCTTGTTTGCAAATGAACCATTTTGAATCAAAACTTAGCATCATCTTTACGAGTAAAAGTTCAACAAAGTAGTAGGTCCATGGTATGACGCTCAAGTGAGGCAATACATTCAAGTTGATGATACACCTGATTACGTAATGAAGGGGCTCATTACATACCCTGTGCGGCGTAGCATTGCAGGCCGATGATCAGAAAGAAAAGACCAACAAAGTCATTCAGCTGGCGGAAGCGAGGGGAGTGGACAGTATCAAAAGGACCCATCGCTGAGGAAAAGAAAGAATGGCATGTATTAAACAAAACCTCCCATCAATAGAATTTGGGCCAAAAGACAAGTTGGGCTCATGTAACATTGTCTGCTGTGCAGTGAGCTGCAATCATGTGGTCCGCTAGGGTAGTCTCATTAATATTCAAACTGTCCTTAATTAGGGACCTGCAATCATATCGTTACCCAGTCTTTATTGCTTTTTTAATACAAATTACAAACCTGCAAACAGTTTGTTATGAATGCGTGAATGATCGCTTATGAATAATACTTTAAACCAATTAAGTCACAAAAGAGAAGAGTTGATGCTATGATTAAATAATCTTACTTAGCTCTACAACTAGGGTGAGTAATTGACAACAAGGCATATAAATTGTAATATGAACATGAGCTTAGGAGTGTTGAATACAAAACACTCATGTAGTATTAGTGCAAAGCACCTCTCAATGATCTTTCATATTCCTACCACTACTATAATGTTTCTCTCCTTCGCTTTTTCCTGCTTTCTAGTTGTCATCGTTCGATACGAAATTGTTGTAAAATCAAAAGTTACGACGGAAGAAAGTTTTTATTCTTTCCATATAGATTTTTCATCAATATTGTGTTTATAATCTCTGACTCTTTAAACATGCATATATACCTTTAATCCAATGTACTAGGTTTACTGATACATTCCATCCTTGCATTTAACATCTGTAAATAAACAAAATTTATCTAACAACCATGCAAGAGCTAATGATCTAAAGAGGAAAACAACAACAAAAACAACACAAAAGTTAAAATAACACCCACTCACCGTTTTAATGAAACTGGATATTAACGCGATAAAGAAGCCCTTACACCGGTTTTCCGGTGAGAATACGATGGCTTCCGATGTTTCTAAACAATCCACCTTTTGTCTCTGTAAATCTAACTAGTTTGGTTCAACAGTACATAACTCTCGCATACACCATTTTGAAACAGTTGTCAATTCGTGCACGGAAAATATCTGACGTGTTTTTGACACGCCAACGCTCGATCAGGACTGCCTTGTACAAAAATGAGCAAGAAAAGAAGGCGCAGAGTCAATGCTACCTAGAAGAAGTATTATCACGTATCTTGTCTTGTTTTCTCCGGGGTTTTGTCTTACTGTTCACGGTTGATGCAGACAATCAGATTTAGGTCCTGGAGTTGCTTGTTATGGCACGTTGAGGTTTAAACCGAAACTGTTTTACGCATCTACCAACAAAACAATCACATAATCTTCCAACAAGCAACGACAAACTTTTCTGACAGGAATTTTTCAGCTCCAATACATTAACAGTATGACTGGTCGAAAGTAAATCCAAGATTAAAGGCGACTTTAGTCAGATTGTAACGCGTCAATTGTCGAATAAAACCCAAATGGATGAGCATACAGCTGACAGCAAAGCTCATTTTAGATTTGTGTCATATACAGGCTCAAGTAGGCTTACAATCAAAGCTGGACAAATCTCCAAAAAATATTGTTCGCGCCGTTGGAGCGTAAAATGATCAGTCCTTCTTTACAGCTCACAATGCTTTGGTCACTGGTATTAAATGCATAGACTGAATTAAGTGTGCTCGTGCGCAACATGACGTCACGCATAAAAGGTCTTTTTTTCTTTTGAAGTTCGAGGCCGTTTTGCCGAGAATTGAAAACAATGGAAAAACAGTGGCTGGGTGATCTGGGATGACGTCACTGGTATTCAATGACGCCATCGATGTTTCATAGTTTAACCTATTGTGTTCACTGATAAGAAGGTGACATTGGGGACTTTAAACTTTGAATGTTAAAACACATGATTGATGTGTTTTTATCTGTTCTGTTGGTTTATTTTTTATTTTTTATTCTTTTAGTGGTATGCTAAAACCATGGACGTCACTTGACGATGATGACATGGATTATATAGAGAAAGATAGAGGCTTGCTTTACATCGAAATCGATTTTAATTATGTGACTTATCAAACTGTGTATTACTTATATATCATCCGCATTTGACTTTATTCTAAAAGAGAATGTTCTATCTCGTTAGTGTTCTGTTTAATTAAAGTTAATTTCTGAAGTATTTTGCATGTGTTTATGCACCACGTAATCCCACCTGTACATGATTCGTATTGATAGCATTATGTAGAAATCATTAACTAATAAGTAAGTAGGTAAATTCGATTTCTTATACCAGCGAATACTCGAGCATTGGTTTGGTTTATCGATTCCGTGGTTGATAAGCATGCTGTTGATCATAGTTTTTAAGGTAATACCTCTGATGTGTTCACTAACTTCACCATTAAACA
>JARBES010000117.1:2352492-2366355 GCA_030265145.1 Strongylocentrotus pallidus
CCCCTGATGGTATGCCAGGTGTTTCTGTCTGCAGCCGGTCTTGATGCATCTGTCAGCCTTCTTTATGGATCTTGCTTTGCAGTCCTCTAAGATGCAGTCAAGCCATCTTTTATATATGTATATAAATATATATACACTTAGCTTTGCTCTATCTTTCCGAGCAGTGCTCAATGCCTATAGGCAGAGCAAAAATATACCTTAAAAACGGCAGACTAATGGAACATGGTTGCTACTCCGAGTTTCACGCCTTGCGAGCGATCATTAAGCAACTGGTAGCATTCTTAAAAGTACATGATTACTCTACAACCTGGGTGTAAATACCTTCAAAATAAGCCTTAACTAATACAATGCAATACAATAAGATTTACTAATGGATGAAGGGGCTATTGTAAATGCTCAGGTACTGCGATGGTTATGGGAGGGGTATCAAAAAATAGTCTCCACCAAGGTGCTAGTACATACATATTTATTTATTTATTTAAGTATAGTCTCTTTTGAAGCTGCAGAGGTAGAATTTGTTTTCATGGCGGCATTTGGAGATGAGTTCTGATCTTTTGTTCAGGGGTGTCTGTTTCTCGGCTTTGATGATGGCAAGCTTCTCGGTCAGGCACAGGTTGCATTTCTTCGTTTCGCTGGAGTACGCTTGGGCCTTGTTAGAGATCAACCAATCGATGCAGGTAAATGGGATGCTTTGCTGCTTGAATTGCCAAATGTGTTTGGAGAGTTTTGTGCTGTTTTTGTGCTTCTCATGTCGGAAGGACTGTAGGTGGTTGCCGTACCTCAGCTTGAACGGGGGCTCGGTGAGTCCAATATATTGCTTAGGGCTTTCTGGACATAAGACTTTGGCACTGTAGATGATACTGCCAGCCAGGCAGTTTCCTTGTAGGGGACACACATTATTTTGTCGGAAGTTGCAGGTTTTCGGCTTCATTTGGTCGTCCATGGATGAAATCTACTTGTTTAGCACCTTGATGATGCTGGCGACATTCGGCATGCAGCTGTTACTGACTTTGAGCGTGTTTCTGTTGAATATCTTGTTGAATTTTGATTTCTTTGGGAAGTGCTCATCAACAAGCTTCGGTAACGATCTGCCGATGTTGGTTGCGATGTTTTTTCTGAATAGAAGATTGAACCAGATGATGTTTCGTTTCCGGTTTTGCTCTCTCCTTGTCGGGCGCTCCTTCGTGAAGGTGAGGGTTTCAGCAAATTCACTGGTGCATCGTTGGAGGCAGGGGAAGCTTTGTTGAAAGTCTCTTCATCGCATGAGATGTCTGCTATTCGGCGGCTTATCGACGCTGGGAGGTTCTTGATGGTGGATGGTGGGTGGTTGGATAGCTTGTAGGTGTACATTAGGCAGTCATTCGGCTACTTGCCATCACCCAGGTTGAAGGTGATTTCGACGAAGTTGGTGATCTTTAAAAGCATCAAGGAAAAAGGCAAGCACACCTTCATAAGCTTCGACTTAGTTGACTTCTACCCGTCTATATCGGAAAGCTTGCTTAAGAAATTATTGGAGTTTGCCAAGGAATACACACACGTCACCAGACGAGATATCGAGGTCATTATGCACTCGATGAAATGTCTGCTGTTTGACAAAGGCAAGCCATAGAGGAAGAAGGATAGAAACGGCCTCTTCGATGTCACTATGGGCAGTTTCGACGGAGCTGAGATATGTGAGTTGGTCGGCTTATACATCCTAAGTATCCTATCGAAGGAATATGGCTAAGATGTAATCGGGCAATAGAGAGACGATGGGCTAGCAGTCTTCAAGAGCATCACCGGAAGAAGAGCCGATCGGATTAGGAAAAGCATAGCGAGAACATTAAAAAAGCTTGGCCTAAATATCACAATCGTTTGCAACCTAAAAATCATCAACTTCCTCGAAATCACCTACAAACTGGGTGATGGCAAGTAGCCGAATGACTGCCTAATGTACACCCACAAGCTATCCAACCATCCACCATCCATCATCAAGAACCTCTCAGCGTCGATAAGCCGCCGAATAGCAGACATCTCATGCGATGAAGAGACTTTCAACAAAGCTTTCCCTGCCTACAACGATGCACCAGTGAATTTGCTAAAACTCCTCACCTTCACGAAGGAGCGCCCGACAAGGAGAAAGCAAAACCGGAAACGAAACATCATCTGGTTCAATCCTCTATTCAGCAAAAACGTCGCAACCAACATCGGCATATCATTCCTGAGGCTTGTTGATGAGCACTTCCCAAATAAATCAAAATTCAACAAGATGTTCAACAGAAACACGCTCAAAGTCAGTAACAGCTAAATGCCGAATGTCGCCAGCATCATCAAGGCGCACAACAAGTAGATTTCATCCATGGACGACCAAACCAAGCCAAAAACCTGCAACTGCCGACAAAATAATGTGTGTCCCCTACAAGGAAACTTCCAGGCCGGCAGTATCATCTACAGTGCCAAAGTCTCCGACCCAGAAAGCCCAAAGCAATATATTGGACTCACCGAGCCCCCGTTCATGCTGAGGTACGGCAACCACCTACAGTCCTTCCGACATGAGAAGCACAAAAACAGCACAGAACTCTCCAAACACATTTGGCAATTCAAGCAGCAAAGCATCCCATTTACCTGCATCGATTGGTTGATCTCCAGCAAGGCCCAAGCGTACTCCAGCGAAACGAAGAAATGCAACCTGTGCCTGACCGAGAAGCTTGCCATCATCAACGCCGAGAAACAGACACCCCTGAACAAAAGATCAGAACTCATCTCCAAATGCCGCCATGAAAACAAATTCTTCCTCTGCAACTTCAAAAGATACTATAATTTAAATAAATACATATTTATGTAATTGCACCTTGATGGAGACTATTTTGCGATTAGTAAATCTTATTGTATTGTATTATATTAGTTCAGTCTTATTTTGAAGGTATTTACACCTAGGTTGTAGAGTAATCAGGTACTTTTGAGAATGCTACCAGTTGCCTGATGATCGCTCGCAAGGCGTGAAACTCGGAGTAGCAAACATGTTCCATTAGACTGCCTTATTCAATATATATATATACAAAAACAATATTTTACTGTACTTTTTCTTAACCAAATATTTATCATAATTATTATTATTATCATTACTAAAATATATGGTGCAGTATTTATGACATTGGAGTTCTAAGCTAGTGACCTGGATTTTAGGTGGAGTTCTTTTTTTCTTCAAACTGTGAACAAATTTCAACAAATTTTGCAAAAAGAATTGCAGAGAAATAAAATCATAAAGTTCCAAACTAAACGTTTAGAAATATCAATAAAATATGAGGAAATGTAAAATAAATAACACGAAGCTGGTCAATGTGTGTAC
This sequence comes from Strongylocentrotus pallidus, assembly GCA_030265145.1. Taxonomy (NCBI): domain Eukaryota; kingdom Metazoa; phylum Echinodermata; class Echinoidea; order Camarodonta; family Strongylocentrotidae; genus Strongylocentrotus; species Strongylocentrotus pallidus. The sequence goes on from JARBES010000117.1 coordinate 2,355,821, forward strand.
GTTGTGGGGATGTAGAATTATTGAGTGTAGCTACATTTCAGAGCTAAATTCGAAGATGGTAGCAAAAAGTCTACCCCCCCCCCCCCCTTCAAAGCTTGAAGGTTACGACATACATGACCTTAAGCCTATATTTCTGCCTAAATAATGCCGGGGCAATTATCGCATGAGCATTTAATGTCCGAGCACCGGAATAGTGGTATTAATATTCTAACCACATGACCACTCTCGCCTTATAAACCTGCTGGTAACCAAATCAGATGACCTGTTATATAAAGCAAACAATCAGATGTCGTTATCATTATCGTGCGATTTGCATTTGCAATATTTCATTGATAGTTTCAAAGCACTCAATTTAAAACTTTTTTTGTAAAGATAACTTCTATTAAAAAATTGAACGTTTACTTTATATTCAATTGTTCTTCTCTTCTCAGATGTGCCCAATACTGGAAGTGGAATATCGTCTTGAGGCATAAACTCTTCTTGATCTTCAATGGTACTGTGATCTAGTAGAAGAAGGCAGAACAACACTGTATTAATAAAGAATTATTTAGACGTAGATGTTACATTCGTATAAACCAAATACAGTGAGGAGTTGTAATACAATACGTTTTCACGTGTCAGTGCTTTTCCATACAGTTTATCTACTATTGTGAAATAGTCTAATGCAATTAATTCACTGGAAGACGACAAATACACGTACAATAATTCTGTCTTCCTTCTATCGCTTAGATCATTCAAACTGAAGTTACAGAGCAAGGTATTTAGGTGTTCTCAGTAGGTTTCCATTCTGGGTATGCATACTAGGTGGTTTTCGGCTTAGAACCCCCCAACATAGCAATTTTCAAAACCTTTTTATGCGTCCCCGAAATTTGAAATATGATTTCAACATTTTAAAAATAAGAATTGCACTAAATTAATTCAACAGGAAAAGTAACTTGTAACAAATAATTATCAACATGGGTGCAACTGACCTCAGGTGTCAATTTTGGAAAAGCTCAATATACAATTTTCATAACATATTCATCACTACATGTACCTTTGTATCATATTTAGTTTTCTATCACAAATTGTCCGACTATGGTTATGGGTAGAATAGATACAAGTATTTTAATCATATTTGCTTTGGCGTTGCAGTTTCTTGCGTGTGGGTCTGTGATACTCCTCTTAACCACTTACTGACCTTTGCTATTTCAAGTACTTTACCTATACCTGGATGTTATTTTTTCCATTTTGTTTCAGAAATGACCTATATATATATGATATGTATATGTACATCAAATTGTTGTAAAATAATTACAAAATACACTTTGATTAGAACATGTAATTTTGTTATATACATTCGTTTTTATGTAACATTGTTATTCTCAAAGTATAAAGCGTAAACAAAAAATTGTCTTGTATTCATTTGATCACATATGACCTTCGTTAAGTTCAAGTTTATCATGACTGATCATCACATCACTCATGGCAACACATATGCAATGGCAATGCGTAGTATTTATCCCGGTACTTATTTTAACTACAGAGTTTATATAACAAACTGATTCCAAAACTGATATGTCTGCTTAATGATATTTCATTTGTCTTTTCAGTATTTCTACACATTTCTACTCATTATATCAGTTATTACTTCATCAACGACACCAAATCTACTTGTATGATTGTTGTCATTCAGTCTTTGAATATTTTCGAATTGTACTTTCCTTCTTATTTTATAGTTAGTGCTTTTGTAGTTTCTATGCGTTGCATAGTTCAATTGTTACACGTTCTCTATATAACTGTGTGATATATAATACAAATTGCGAAGGAGTCCTTAAGACGGAAGGTCAGTTAGTAAGAGATATCTTGCATTGTTCATTTTATTTTATAAAGCATCTAAGTAGATCCTTTCCATTTGATTGGAGGATTGTTAGTAACATTATATTCAATAAATAATGTATTGAATATCTACATCATTCCGCGTGCAATGTTTTCTATTCGCCGTGCATTTTTATTATATTCAGCCTGCACTTATGGTTATCTATTAATCGATGTTATATAAAACAAAATTATGAATGTTTTTCATTCGTTATTTGAATAATTACTAAATGACTTTGTGTGTAGTAGTTGTTATTATAACTATTATTATTATTTTCATAGGAATATTATTGTCACTTACTCTAATACCGAACGCCTCCCAATATTGGACAACCCGTAAATGGCCGTATATCTTCGGAATTTAGATGTTATACATCAACAAGTCAATTAATGTTATCGAGTTGAGCTGTAGACATGAGCTTTACCCTTCAATTGTCGCTGATGAATCCACTAGCGACCGCAAACGGCCGAAATTATCGGTCACGTCCGTCGGCGAATTTTCAGCATGTTTAAATTTTTGTGGCGGCAAAAAAAAATCGTTTTGATTAAGTTCAGATTTCGTTGGAGACCCCAACCCTCATTTCCTTGACGTTTCCATGCATTGCGATTCCTTCTCTAGTCGTTTTGAGGTCGTCACAATTTCGTAGGTAGTCGTTGTCGTTGTTGATGTCAACGTCCATTGACGGCAAAACAACGACGAGTCCCGTCACATCTCGAACCCTGACGACACATTGCGCGGCAAGTAACGAAATTGTAACGACGTTGGTGTGATGATGGATTACGATTTTGAAACGATGGTCCACGAATTTCTTGAAAAGCAGATCCACCTGCTTACAGTGGAACTTAATGAAACTACACTGTTGGAAGAAATCATGAATAAATAAATAAATAAATACATACACACAGACTTTGATGTCGGCCGCTGAGTCACGTCATCGTCCCCGCAACCCACCGTCAGCCGCCGTTCCTTGCCGCCAGCCAATCCGCTGTCAGCCGTCTGACCTCGTTCTTTGTTGCCGGGCTCGCCGCCCAGACAATGTCCGATTTTGGTCGTTAGACTCCGTTCCCTACCGCAGCCATTCGTCCCTTGCCGTCGTGCTGTCGCTGAAGGTCGTTCCCACCCGTCAGTGAATCTTGGTTTTCCCCTTTTGTCGTCGCTTTACTTCTAAAATGTGGTGATTTTCACGTCCGTCGCCTTACCTCGGATCTTTACCGCTACTATGTGAGCTGGCATTAATACACAAACAATTTGCATTATACATGCACTAGAACTCCCATTATGTATTACCTTCTATGCTAGTGTGACCATATTTCGCGCGTGACCTTAATTCGCGGACAGTTTCCTATCACATTGGTAAGGTTTTGAAAATCTGATACTACGAATGAAAAGAGGAACCTAAAAAAACTCAAGAGTCTAAAGTTTCTTTGAATTGGGTTTGAAATTATGAAAATATTGACAAAAGATCGGTCAATTTTGCTGTCTTTTGCATCTGTTTCGAAAACTATGAACCGGAAATTTTCATATCGAGAAAAGTTGTCATCAAAATCATAATTATACTAACTTTGCTAGTTTGCACGTTTAAAAATTCGTAGAAAATGTTGTTGTATTTCTTTGTTAAGAGAGGGTGACCAAAGTTCGCAGAGATTTAACCTAATATTAGGAATGTGATATTCGATCCCTGATTTCTCATAATTCTACATAAATACATTTAGTTCATTTATCAGCAAAGGAATGGCAACATTTAGACTACATGTTGGTGCAACTAAAACAAATTAGCGTCAACGAATTCCGGAGATATCGCGATCTCAAAATTCTATGTCGGATCGGAATGCGCTGCAACTGACGAAAACGTCATAAAAACCACAATACCTTAATTCGCGCATGGGAGTTTACAGCCAATATGTCCACACAAATAAGGTGATCCATCAAATAATAGATAATTGTATATTTTGCAAGGCAAAATACCACCCAATCAGTTGGGATCACTTTTTATTCACAATTTTGATGACATCTTCTCTCGATATTAAGATTCTTAGACCCTTGTCGGTAAATTCAAATTTTCTAAACGAACACAAAAGACATCAAAAATTGCTGATCTTATGTCAATATTTTTGTAATTTTACACCCTATTTCAAAAGAAAATAAATCGTTTCTGGTTCTCCTTTCCATTGGTGGTGTCAGATTTTCAAAATCTTAACGAACCAAGGTCACGCGCAAACTATGACCACACCACCATACAATACCATGATATTACCTTTTATTTCATATTGTAAATTAATATGGGCAACCACTATTAAAGTGCAATACGGATATTGATACCCATACTGTGCTCTCACTGTAATATTTCACAAAATCGGTCAAAACGTTTCTTATTTCACAGTACATGTATGTTGCATTACAGAAATTTAAATTCTATGAAATATGTATATTTATGTAAACCAGTTATTTTTGTCACGTCATTGTTATTAACTTTGAAATAACTAAGGTATTATACTTTATCTCAGCATTTAAATAGAAGTAGCCGCATATCAATTCTTCCTCTATTTATCCTTCTCTTTCTGTCTGTCTGTCTCTCTCTCTTTCTCCTGAAGCAAGTCATTTTTGTCATTTTTGGGCCATTGAAGCACTGCTGTCACTGTAACCATAAGTTAAAGAGATGTATATACTTAAAGCTCAAGCTTACGTTGCAGCTCTTCTGCATTTGCTATGTCAATCTCCCCGACATTCTGTTGCAAAAATGTTGTTATTCATTGTCATTTGGACAAATATTACCACTATTTTTCAAATGTTCATATTGTTGGTGATTATTATTGTATGAAAAATGCAGAAAACAATAAATCAATAAATCAACAACATCAAATCAATAAATCTATTCTTGTGCTTTTCTATGTAAGGAAAGCAATTTCCCGTGATTTAATTTACTTTGGAACAACAAAATGAATGAATGTAAGATGAATGAATAATGTAGTAAGCATTATTTATATACAAGAACAAAAATGTGTCCTATTATTCTGAATAAGTAAAATTTGAATAGAAATCTTAGCTATAGCTAGTTTTAGGAAACCCCTGCTATAAACAAGAAAACAACTTTCTAATTTTTTTTCTGGTAATTTTTTAGATGTAATATGTTTTACCTAGTAAAAGCATATGTTCGATAAATTATCAAATCCTTAACCTTGCCGGGGCCCGTCAATTTGCTTGGTCAAAGAACTATAGCTCAAGCAAAGCCAACTGTTCAAATAATCGATCTTAAAAGTGTTTGTTAGTTTGAAAAATATTATGAGGGCAGTTTTAAGATGCATAACTGACTATTGGTCACCATCTACATTTTCATTCAACAGTGATGAACAAGTAAACATCCTAATTTAGGTGAGAGAAGTACCCTAATTCATGTCTTATAAGCGTCCCTTTTACTTTAATACGGGCCACTTTTCATTTATAATAAGTGCCATTTGTTCTTCTTGTAAGTTAAGTGTCCCTATTTCGCAAATTAGTTTACAAAAGTCTCTTTTGATCAAACAAGTTTTGTAAGACATTCGGCAACCAATCGACATTTGGTAACCAATCGGCAACAGACCTACAACCTATCGGCAACTATGTTCATAACTCCGTTTAGTTGTCAGAAGTTGGCAACTGGACGTTAGTGTAGTGTGGCTTAGGCTTTAATAAAGCATTTTTGCGATCTCTGCATCTGACAACCAACCTTGGGACCAGTGATTGTCGGAAGTCGACAACCGGACGTACATCCTTCGCGGGGGGTGTCGTGGTAAAAGCTGTTCATTCACTCATCTCTTATTCCAAGGTTTGAGGTTTCGAAGCCAACCCCGGTACTAACGTCCTTTGGCTAGACTTTAATAATTTGCCATTCTCCCCCCGGGTGTAAATACGAACCTGGTAATGGTTAGGGTAATAATAATTGCAGAGCCCGCAGGAAGATCAATATTATTAATGATATGGCTACCAAAGGAAATTAAACTCAATTACAATCGGAATTATTATGATAAGTGTTATTGTTATTATTAATATCATTATCATCCATTCTTAAGCATTATTAAAATAATTATAATTCAACAGCTGATAACGTAACATGAAATGGATATAACTTGATGTCCGTTGGTATTTTGTTTGAGTCGATAGGACTTTGTACTGCTAATAGCGACTGGCCAGCTCGGTTTACCAGAAAACATTCGTTTTGACAAAAATGAAACACCAAACACCGGAAGTACGCTATAAAAGCAGAGGAGAACATCTGGCACTGACTGTTTTATGAATATTTGTATATTATGATATGTTTATGTTTTATAGCTAGAAATTCTAAACCAGCATACGGGATTGTATAGACAAAATAGTTATTGAGATACCGAGGATCGACCATAGGCATCGTTATCTAATTACCCTCCCCCCTCCCAGTAGTACTTAAAAAAAAAAAACATGCCGCGGTTCTCAACAAACCTTTTTATGTAAAGGTTGAAAGTACAAGCTCCTTCAAAATTATACAAACTTATTAACTTATCATGTGTAAACACTTTTCATTGGCAATCATTATGCACACATGGCCTAAACGAAAACAAACATTTAACAACGACGCTCCCCATGTCGAAACAAACACGTTCCGATAACGAAGTCCGATTGTTATTGGATATTGAATGGCATAGTAGTGTTAAAGCAGGACAATTAAGACAAATGTATGAATTAATATTTATGATAATCCGATAAAGGATGATGAGTTCTGAACTTGTTTAAGGGTAATGATTACATAATGATAATGATATGCGATCCTCAATATATCAAGAACCCTCTTTTGTACATCTTGTCGAGAGACGGGTCTAGGGAGTGGGTAAGGGAGGGGGTCCAACACCTTATTAAGGGGTATTCCATAGTTTTCGTTGTAATTTAACTGCTTTTTTCTGCTTGATTAACATTTTTTTCATCGAAGAAGAAAAGTCTTTTTTATACATACAATATGAAACTAAAACTTGCCCATATAAATTTGACTGTATTAATTAATATATAATATTAGCTTTAGTGGTATATCAGATATATTGCATTCAGCTCGCGAATATTTCACAAGTCGAAGACGATTGCAATATTTAGGCTACCCACGAAATAAAGCCAATATTTTCATTGGTATACATAACGAATTGAACTGCAGTGATCGAAAAGATCAGTTTTTACTTAGCAAATTCGAGTAGCGATTTTCACCAGTGTCTATATTAGTCTTCAAGGCATCTTTTAACAATGTTAAATATGATATGCATGGCCCTACGTGTTATCAGGGTCTGTGATATGGTGTAATGTTGAAGCCCTAAAAATAGTGTGCTTCAAAATTATCATGAAGTGCCTCCAAAAAGTAAAAATCTACGAGTGACTGGTTTATCATACTCATTTTTCCAATAGACTGTAGTGTTATACAAAATGTGAGGAAAACGATTTTTGAAATTTCTTGATAATCAGACAGTTGATCGGCTTATAAAATTCATGGGGTCCCTGACTGACCTTAATGTTTATAATTATCATTGCAGCATGAGCTAAATCCCGGATTTTGTTTCAGAATCTGGGACAAAGTTACCCGATCCCTTTAAAGCAAACAATGGCAATCTAATATGAAAGATTATCCAAGTTTTTTTTTTAATTGTTGTTATACGCATTGTACTTTAATTATATAATACAGGTCTTTGTTTTGATGGTACCTTATTGTCTCATTGCAGCGATTGAAGCCAACATGCGCATGTAGTAACGCTGATTTTCCATCAGATGAGTGATGTATTTTACGGATAAAAAGCAATATGCTAACAATATTGAACTCGATCAAAGAAAGTGAATCAAACACCTGATCTCATTCTCTGAGAAAAGAGGCTCCAGTATAGTTATAAACAATATTTTCATATATTTCATTAGTTAACATAAACTCAATAATTATCTTTTATACAAATTGACGTAACTCACATTTAACGGCAATTCAATCGTTACCAAGAGAGAAATAAAGATAGGGGAGGGTGACAGACAAAGGGAGGTCGTTGATTCCATGATACGAGTTCAAACGCCCAAAAAAATATGTATTAAAACAAGGGTCCTCAATACAAGTTTAATAAAGATGCCCGCTTTTACCTTTAACCTCATGATGATGATAATACTACTACTACTACTACTACTACTACTACTTCTACTACTACTACTACTTCTACTACTACTACTACTAATAATAATAATAATAATAATAATTCAACTATTACTAATACTACAATTATTAGTAGTACTACTACTTCTACTAATACTAATACTACTACTACAAATACTACTTCTACTGCTAACAATTACAATCTCTTCAAGTACCTCTCGAAATCTTCATCGTGGTGTAAGGAGATAGGGGTTTGTGCACACATTATGTAATTTTTGTATATGGGGTACAGGTGAAACAACATCATTAAATTATCTTAGAAGATACGGAGAGAGATGCTCCAAAATATCAATCACATTAGTTAGTTTCCATCTATTTAAATTCTAGTTAACTTCTTATTCTTTATAAAGCATATCCTCATTTTTGTATTTACATGGTTTTCTCTTTTTAATTTTCAGTGTAATTATATATTAAGTTGCACCTTTAACGGTCGATGTTATGCAGGATTAATGATGAGTTGGATTCATTGCCGAGTATATAATTGTACTCCAAAAAACCCGGTTTGGTTGAGGTGTGTATTTGCTTGATTCGTGCCACGCCGTGCTATTGAATCAGTGTGTATTAATAGATAATGCCAGCGCTTATCAATGAGAAAGCTGATGAGTCATACAATGTTTGAATACAACTGCACACGTTAATAATTGACATTGACTTTGACATCTGAGTTTACACTACTACATTCTATATACTGCACTTACCAATGGTGGAACGTTTTTGCAGATTATTTAAAATAGAGGTTTCAATTTAAGGGGTTGGAATATCAAGCGACCGATCTTTTTCAAGTTCTCTCTGCATCTGTTTAACATAATATACTACAGGAAACCTGACGAAGCGACGCCATGGGTGTTTTACGACAGGGAAGAATCCTTACTCTCTTAGGTGTACTTTTCATGAGCTGCTCAGCAGTCGTAGGTAAGTACGATTATTAGAAAGTATTAAAGGATCACTTTAAAATCATTATACCTGACTGTGTAGAATTTCAAATACCTCAATGGCACAATAATGATAACTGTGTAAATTGGCAAATTAATTTAAAGTACTGCTGCTGCTACTTCACTACTACTACTACTCCTGTTACTTATTTTACTACACTGTTGGTCATCATAGGTAGAATATTTTGTTTACCCCAATTTATGGAATTATTTTTGACAATGATTTATTCCTAATACTATAGATCTAGATAATAGTACACGTTCTCAGATGTTATTGAATAATAATTTGCGAGTGTTTGTTTTGCGTGTCTGCTAAATTATGCTTATCATACTGTGTTTATCAACTAGGGAACCTACGTCCTTCAGTCAAAACTGACAGTAATGACGATTAATGCCTCACAAAAGGGCAATAATATAGCTGATCGACACGGTTTTGATCGTTGGGCCTCATAGTAACGAGGCCATTTCATTGCCACTGAATCGTGACTGCGGTGGCTAAGGTAGGGTGCAGCCCCCCATAAATAAAAAAAAAACACAAAGAAAATGCAATATTTTTCAATAATTCATTGCATTTTCCCCCGATCCCCAACAGAAAAAAATCCTCTGTACGGCCATGCATTATAGTTCAAGGCATGGCCACAGAGAGGATTCTTTTCTGATGGGAGCCGGGGAAAAATGCAATGGATTAATGATAATTTATTGAATTTTCTTTCGTTTTTTTTTCATTTGTAGAGGCTGCCCCCTACCCTAAAACCCGCTGCGTACAGTCATGATTCAACGGCAAAGCAATGGCCTCGTAACCGTGAGGCCGCAGGATCAAAACCGTTTTGTGAGGCAATAATAATCATTACTGTCAGTTATGACTTAATGACGTAGGTCCCCTAGTTGATAAACATAGTAGTATACACATGCTTTTAATAGCAGTCACATTAAACAAATACTCGCAACTTATTATTCAATAAAATCTGAGAATGTATACTATTACCTAAGTGTATTAATAGAGATATATTATTCCACAAATTGGGGGAAACAAAATATTCCACCTTAATGACCAAAGGTGTGCTAATACGATTACTAACGATACTAATATTGTATGCATAGTTAATTTCTAGCACCTAGCACGGAAGTCCAGATTTGTGTAAATATTTTGGACTTTCACCAAAGACAATATTCTCATCTGCGTATAAAAATGTGAACGGTTCAGTAAAAGATAGACCATACTCTTACCCTAAGACACAATTGATCTCAGAAGATAGACCTCTCATACTACTATAATCATCCTTAAGAAACGTTTGAAAATTATTTAAAAACAGAGCAAATAAAATCGGTTAAATGTTCTTTCTGCCTAGTATTACTACAGAAAAAAGGTTTACTTATCACCATTATAAAATACTCAAGATTTTGCAGAAATATAAAGTTGCATAGTGACAAAGAGAACCTTTCCAATCAATTGATGGTAAATCAGTTCTTACCATAAAGAAGTCAAAAGCCTTTGTACAGTGCGTCCCAGAAAAAACGAAACCGAGAAGTATCGATGTTTTATCATAACTTAATCACAACCATAATT
>JARBES010000117.1:2711772-2722460 GCA_030265145.1 Strongylocentrotus pallidus
AGAAGGGCCTGTTTATATGGAGCAGCCGCGAAGCATCCTCCACTCGAAACCGTTTTCAATCCATTTTAATGTATATATAAGAAAAAACTACTATGTATTTAACAGAGCGCGATAGCCGAGCGGGTTAAGGCGCTGACTTTAGTTACATCACCTTTTGTACGCAAGAGTTCGAATCTCATCTTCGACAAAAGTTTTTTTATTTTTTAGTCTATTTTTTTCGGCATATAAAAGTATTAATGACTGCTTTAATATTCGAGAAATAGTTGTTTTATTACGCTCTCGGGAAGGTTACAATTGGGCTATTGCCCTCGGCACGCCTCGGGTAATAGCACAGTTCTAACCTTCCCTTGAGCGTAATAAAACAACTATTTCTCTCAAAGCAGTCATTAATACTATATTATTATATTTTATGTAGTCCAATGTTGGCGTAATCTTGGGCTGTATGATGCCTTAATTCTATACCCCTTGCATCCAACTAATTGCGTTTGTTTCAACCCTTTAATTATTGATAGTCATTTTCCTTTTCCCCAGTAAACCCCCCCCCCCTCCCCCCATTTAGCCCCAATTGTTTTTCTCTCGAAAAAACTTGGGTTAGATTTAAACCAAGCTATGACTAAGGTACGGTACTAAAAGCCCACCTGCTTTCATTCCTGCAGAATCGACCATAATACTATTACTTAATGGGGAACAAATTTGTGTCTGTGAAATTAATTTGATATTTCCAGTTTCATAACCATTCATATTTTATGCAGGATATACCACAAATAGACTGTGCCTTCTTTTCGAGGTACAGGTTAAAACTATGGGCCTTGGTGACTACTCCAATACCATTTACTTCGGGGCTGCGCCCCTCAGCAATATACAAATAATGAATGGTTGTGAGTTCAATAGTGCGAATATTTTCATGAGTTGAAAGATTAAAATTCTAGTCAACGAGGCGTCAGCCGAGTTGAATAAAATTAACGTTAATCTTTCAACGAATGAAAATATTCGCACTATTGAACGAATGAAAAACATTCATTATTTGTTTTTTCAACATCGAAGAAGATCTAATAAAACGTTAATCAACAAATTATGCTTTACTCCTTATATATATATAACCAAAAATGCACGACCGTGCAATATAACATCTATGTAATATCATGTGACCAACAATCCTCCAATCAAATGACAAGGATCCACGGAGGTGTTGTATAAATGGTACTATTGGAGTCACCCCTTGCCCATAGTTTCAACCAGAACCTCTCAAGACAGTGTATATTTGTATACTGTTTTATCACGGTAGGCCCTTTAGTCTAAACGGTAGAAAATAAATTACATACATTTTAGCCTATTTCATGCCGGCGATTTTATGAACAAGTGAAATTTCTTTTACATATTATATAGATCGTGTCAACAAGATGATCACATTTGATTATCACCATGGAATGCCTTTCGACATTGTCTCTGGATAATATTTCCCGAAATTACGTTTTATTTTCTTTAAAACGGAATTTACATTATCTTTCTTTGTAGTAACAAATATGTCTTTTCCCATTTAAAACCATAAAAATGTTTATTTAGCAAGGACGAAAGTTAATAGTGATTGATTTGCCCAGGATTTCGCTTGCAACTTCATACACCAATGGTGTACAATAAAGAGCCTCGCAAGGAGAAATGCAACACTTCTTTTAGTTTAATGTATTCGGCTCAATGCCTTGCATAAGTACACACAGAAATAGTCACCAATGATAATAATGCACACATATATTTATAGGCATTTCCCATTAGTACTGTATTAAACTGAAAGCCTTTAGTCCCATGTGTATAGCAACAAATGGGCGCCTTTTCGCTGCATTGTAAGTAGGAAGGGGGTGAAGTGGATACTCGTAATATTCATCACGTGACTCGGATTTGTTGATTTGAAAGTGCCTGGAAAACACTCAAGTTTCCATATGTCAAAACTAGTCTACAAAATCAGACTTTTCTCCTATGACTCGTTTCACTGTTGATAGCATAATATGAAATGTGTCAATTTGTTGCCACATTGCTTTTAACACGATCCAAACTTCTTTCGAAAAATCAATTGACGGGCAATTTGAATACTCTTTTGTATGTCCATTAAAATCATGTTCGGATGAGGGAATACGTCATCGTAATCTTAGCACTTTTTAGGTGGACAAGTCTTTTGAAATTACCATAGATTGACATTTCAGAAATATATGTGCAATCGTGTTTTGTTTTGTATAAATCAAGGAATTCAATGTCAATTATGAATAAATGGGTTGCGCTTCAAAGTTATAAATGTTAACACTATACCCTATTATTTCTTTCTTCTTTTTAAAAGATTATTATTCATTCTCGAAATTGCCTTTCTTTATAATAAACATGGTACAAAGTTGGAACAATCTTATCTTTTAGAGGGTATTACTAATTAACTATAGAAGAAGACGGAAAGACATTAGTGTCTGATGATCTGATGGTACCTTCAGTAATATTGGCAAGCAGCTTTCATTCCTCCATCACGGGCATTTTGAATAATATAAGCACTGAGAGATTAAGGGGAGAGGGAGGGGGTGGGTCACGACCGATCTATGACATCCCTGCATACCAGATATGGGTTTTTGTGTGTGTTTTTGGTGGGCATTGAACCGACAGTAAGTGAGGCGCGATGGCTCAGTGGTACATGTAGATCAGTGGTGTCGTAACTGGGAGGACCCGGGTTCGAAACCAATTCGATGCCCTAGTGTGCTATTTGGTGAGGCATTAATCTTCATTACCAAGTCCCTCGGAGAGTACTTAAAGCCGTCTCTCCCATGGTTGTTTACTATGCTTTCTTTGCAGTCAGGTAAACAAACATCACCTTTTAAAGAACACTCGGTACACCCTTATGGCAGTCAGGATGAATAATGCAATTGAAGTATCACGATTATTGCTTCTGTTACAAGATTTTCCTTGCATTTCACATAACTTTGTGGCTTGGGAGTAAACAAAACAAAAATCACCTTTTAAAGAACACTCGGTACACCCGTATGGCAGTCAGGATGAATAATGAAATTGAAGTATGACGACTATTATTGGTTCTTTTATGAGATTTTCCTTGCATTTCAACTAACCTTGTGGCCTGGGAGTAAAGACTAGAATGATATATGAGGCACTGCAGCTGGAGGCTCGTTGGTCGTGATCGTGCCGATATGTCAAACTTGGGGTCATTTCGTGTCGAGAATAAGAGATCTAACGAAGATCGTGATGCTTATCTACACCGTCCGGCAATACAGCAGTATCACATCCATATGGTCAGCCATGTAGCTGCAGATTAAGAGTAACCTATTTTCCGTGTTGTGTATTCATGTGTTCATGTTTATCCTTTCGACTATTTCAAATTGAAATAAAAACATCGGATCTCTGTTATTTTACTTTAAGAAACATAATGATATCACTACATCACTGTTACTGAGAGGTGGAAGGTTACACAAAGCAAATCGATACATGTAACGTGTAAAGTGAAACAGCATCAAAAGCTTTTATTTCAAATTGTTTTATTAAAGGCCTACACATGAAATTATTGTCTAAAGCAAACATCGAACAAAACAAACGCCAACCCGAACCGCAACCAACAACTTTCGAATTTTAGGATTCCGTGAAAGAGTGTCCAAAATTAAATCTAAGATTATGATGATACAGAAATGTAAAATCATCAGTCTTGTACATTCAAATGAGCGTCGTCATTTTAATTGGCGACGGAAAAGTACAACCTCTGGGTCAGAAGCTAGGGTAATAATATTATGCAGGGCCCTCGGGATGAACTTTATTTTTTAATGAAGAGGCTACCCCGGCATACCCGGAGTAAACAAGACATTATCATTGATTTTGGTAAAAGACGAAGGTCCACGATTTCATGTGCCTTGTAAATGTTAATGGTGGAGTTGAAGCTCTTTATGAGGATCCGCGTTTATATGCGGAAATATATTTATTTTGATAAGTTCATAAGGTTCATATTTATTGTCCATTTAACAATGGAAATTCTTCGTGTTACATGGTATTGCGATTCACATATATTTAACATAGTACACTTATACAAAAATCAATAACATAAATTTGGAGTTGACAGTAAACAAAAATAAACAATTAACAATAAAAACAAAGATATAGTCATGCATCGAAAATAAAAACATGTATATCAAGTGAGGTGGAATGACGATAGGATTTACTAGCAATTAACCAATACATTTCGAAATATTATTTGCTCATGCCTCTTGAAAATTTCATATATTCTCGGAAAAAAAACATCTTTACACCTTCACAATAAGGGAACCATAAACTTATTTAATATTAGCGAAATATTAATGAAAAATTCATCTACACTCTCTCACAATAAAGTCGTTTACCAAAGTGATCTCATCTCGTTTAGGCATGGCGTGACTTTCGGTAGCCGACCAGCTTCTATATGCTGCCTGCGTACCATGCTGTGCGCGCTGTCTGAGATCCAATAGACAGTGTAATTCAATTAAGGATATACACATAAGAGCATGATATTAAATCTGCTAGCTTAAGGCTTCAACCTTGAGGCTATTTAATGGTACGTGATAAGGCTGAAAGCCAATGTACTGTAAGCCTCTCGGAGTACGCAATTTGTCAGAATTATATTGATTTTTAAAGTCAATAATATGAACATTATATACATTTCAGTACATAAAGGTTTCATAATTATGTAAGTAAGAGATTTAAAATAATTATGATCTAGAAACAGAATTTAATTGATAACACATTAAGTCATAAATACTTAAAAAGATGATGAAATGTTATGTCATTTTTGTACGCAGTAGATTTCAAAGAAAAGGGCTATCAACATGATGACATTCATATTATCATTGTGACTCTTGCCAAGTTAGTTCTTCAAGTTTTCGATCTCGTGAACTAATAAAAAAAGATTGATGAATTTGGAAAAACATTTTTTCTTTCTCTTTTTGTCATTATCATGCTTAAATCTTCCTCTAATATAAACGCAGTCCAATAATGTATGTATTATTTTTCCTCCTCACATGTATTTTTTCGGTTATAAAATACATTTGTCAAGTCTTCTATACAACAGAATTACTGTGGTGTTCCCAATTGGTTCTGTATTGGGTACTCTTTTGTTTTTCATCTATAATTCCTCTTCATTTCTGAAGTTTTCCATATTTGCTGATGACACATGTGCTCTTATGTGTATCAGTGATATACACATGCTTGCTTCATCAGTACACAGGGAAATTTCTAAAGTTTCCTTCTGGCTTAGTAATAAATTATCTTTAAATGTTACTATAAAAAACAAATTATGTCATATTGAAGTCAAGGAATAGAAAGGTGCCGAATAATTTAATCTTTATTACCTATTGTTATTGATAATCTTGTTATATCCAATTTGAAAAATGTAAAAATTCTTGGTGTTACAATAATTGATGTCTCTGGATTGGAATGTGCATATAAAAGAAATTCTTATAAACACTTGCTAAAAATGTTGGTATCCTTTCTAAATTAAAATATATCGCCTAGTAATGTTTTATATATTTTGTACAATAGCCTTGTTTTACCACATCTAAACTACTGCAACTATATTTGGGGAAATACTTATAAATCACATCTGAAAAGAATATGTATTTTACAGAAAAAGGCCTCTAAGAAATATAACAAAGTCACAAATGCAAGGTCCAAGTATACCACTCTTTACACAGATGAACATCTTGCCTTTATACGATTTGATTACATTTAATACTCTAATGTTTAAATCTGTAAGACAAAACATGTTTCATGTGAAATTTAGTAATATGTTTATTCTATTTTCATCAATCCAAAGTAAGACTTAATTCTTCCCTTAATTCATAAGATTCTGCTTGTGTGAATAAATGGAACCAATTGCCCACTTCTATAAAATTAGGTTCAACTTTATCATGTTTTAAAAAGCTTCTTTGTGGTCCTGATCATACATTTTTCTTTGTACTTTGTATGTTTTATAAATTATATTCTATCTGCTATTGTATGTTTTGCCTTTACATGTTGATATGGTGAATAAAATTTAATTCAATCAAACAGCAAATATTTCAAACAAAAGCATATATTCACTTTACATCTCAAACCTTGACATCTTTATAATCAGATGAAATCAAGGAGTAAATGTTGAAGAGCATTTGATATAATATCTGAAATGTTATCCAAACACAGTTCATTTTTAAAAACATGCCACATTGCAAGACTGTTATACGTTTTCCCTTGAAAGCATACGAGACAATGAACATAAATGTATAGTAATATTAACTAACAATAATGTATAGTATGTCCTAAGTCTTAAAGAGAAGAACCAGCGTTACGAAAAATGACCCAAATTTATATAAATAATACAATCTGATTATGGGATATAAGGTCAAAACAAGCTTAATTGATATTTGTTCCCCTTAATTAACTTGCAGATTTGTTGCAGCGATTTTTGTTTTATGCAGGGAGGGGGAGGGGTGTTGAGATCACTGAAGGCCCTATGTAGTTCCATCAATATTCCAGCAAGATTACCTATAACTTCTTGATTAGAATAAAAAAAAGTTTCTAAAAATGCAATTTTAGTTCGAGAACTATAAGATAATACCTTTAAGATAATAAGAAGTGGTCAACAACATAGCCGCACTGGGCTTGATGTAAACATTTGTAGATAGCGCTTGGACGGACTCGTAATTTTCAGATTCGAAAGTAATCTATGTCCTATTTGCATTTCAAATTTGCGCCCAGGCAAACAACGTTGGGGTTTCAGATTCGTAAACTGCCGACCATTTCGGAATAGATACTTGTTCCGAGAGGGCCGATATTATGACGTCAAAGAGGGGAAAGATGGGGGCGGACCGGGGGGGGGGGGGTGTGACGATCTCTTGTGAATTGCATGCCTTTCGACCTGTTTTCTCAATCTCATTTCACGCTATACCAAGTTGATGACTGTTCATTTAAAGTCCATTAGAGTATAGATGAATATCTTAAAGTGGTTTGTCCGTTTGTGTAGGGTTATTACTACTGTCTCTCTACATACAATAAGAATTGAATCCAGATTCGAATAGAGGAATCTACTCTGAAAATAGTAATTCAGTCACTATTTGGAGTGGATTTCACTATAATTTTGATTGAACTCCACTTTAGGGGAAGTGACCCCTCATAACATGACACCTGAAGCGAGTGAATTTCTATTTCGCTGAAGAGAGTTCTGAATATACCGACTTATTATTTTTAATTATTTATTACTTATTACATAATGTATTTAAAGCTTCGCCGCCAACATAGCGAAGTCCGATTTAATATTTGTACGCACTTAATAACTATCATGATTGTATGCGCTCGGAGGGTCATTGTATGAGTATATCAACGCAGTTTGTTACCAGATTGTCAATATAATATAGGAGATGGCGTCAAAGAAGGCTGATATTCTGGTAACATTTTACAAATAAAGGAGAGATACACCATACAATTAATTTACTTGCAACGGCCTTGCATCTTGGCCTAGACATACGGGTACATGGTTCACCATCATGTGGTGTCAGATCGTACTTTTGGTTTCGGACCGATTTGGAAACATACCCGTCTATAATTCACTCCTCTGCTCTCCATGCAGCGGAGGAGAGAGTTGGGAGCGTCCAGAGGGAGGCCTTACTTATTCAAGACACTGGATTTCGAGATGTCACGCCCCAGCCCCTCTCGTCATCACTTATTGTAAACAATCGAGAGAGACATATATAACTTATACACTGATTGCCTTGGACTTGTAGGCTTGAAACGCTTGCAAAGAAATGGGAACAATCTCTTTAACATGTTTAACGAGGAAACAAGAATTATTAAAGAGAGGAACGCTGTTTTCACAACGTCACTCATTTTTTTTAATTCTTCTTTTTTTGGCATCGTGAGAAATCTTTTTGTATTAATGATTTATTAAAGGGAACAAATCACGTGATTTAAATAAAAAATATAATAATAATGAAAATAAGGTGAAGTTTTAACGCGCCTATAACTACGTTTCTATAGGCGATGATATCTAATTAGTTTCTAGGGAATTAATTTGTTTGGAGACCTGTGGAGTTTATTCTTCTTGATAAGAAATGAATGAAAAAAATAATTCTTAAACGTGTCTCATTTCTTTAGATTTTAGCACCTTTGAAAACCTTGAGGATGTGTTTCCATTTTTCTTTCCTGATGGAGTAAGACTAGGAGTAATGATGAATACTGTCGACCTTAATGTTGGAATATATTTTATTACCTTTCTTTCACTAAATGATTGTTACATTATAATTTATTCTTGACATATAGAATCAATACAATTTGATCAATAAAGTTCTGAGATGATATACATTTTATTTATCAAGAATAGACCATATTTTCATAGAAACAGGTTAGAACAATATTTTCCAGCTTAATGGGTAACAGTGTAATTATGAGCTATCATTCTCTTGACTAGCATGATTTTTGAGCTTAAAAGTTTTGCAGCAGTTCAAGATACAAACATGCACTATTCGTTCTGACCATAAACGAGTAAAAATAACGTTTAAGCATAATTATAGGTTATATAGCGCACAATACATCGATACAGCGATGTGCCTTATATATTTGCTAATCTCCGTAACTTGAACCTTGGGCCCGTCTTATAAAAAGTTGCAATTGATCCGAATCAATCGTAAGTTTGCACTCTCCTATCTCTTATTTTTACATAGTTGCGATAAATATCTATCGCAAATAAGGTGAGATTAATCGCAACTGTCGATAAGACGGGGCCTAGTTTTGTACAATAACATTTCGTATTGTATTATCAATCAGTTTGAGGTAACATAACTGATGAATGAGAATACATTGAATTACTCCGTTATTGCAACTCTTCCCTCCTAAATAGATCAGAGCGACTGACATTATACTTCCGCAAAATCATCTGGTTATCTTCAACAAGATGGTGAAAGATAGCAATATATGGTTAGCACATTAAATAAAGGAAATTAATTTTGGTGTTATCTGAACGAAGATCAAATGAGAAAAGATACCGCGAAATGAGCCCCATCCATAACGTTGATTGAAGAAAACATCTTTGGAAAGAGTTCAGACGTTTACATTTACCAACTGTGACTGAACCCGTTGACAATGTCATAACACGATACACGAAAAATGTCCTCAAATGATCGAAATGCGACCAGGTTTTGCCGAAATTCTACCAAAGGTCATCAAAAATATATAGAAGAGAAAGAAAAAAATACCCAACCAATACCTACTTCTGTCGTTTTTCATGTTTGTTCATTGTTTTCGAAATAACTTAATTGATCTGAAGTAGGTGAATCTTCTATAAATATTTTGTCTATAAACATGTTGGGGAGTTATCCTTTCTTGTCTTGAAGCCTACTTCGTTACGCTTTTAACATGCCCAATATATATATTCCTATGAAATAGTGCAAAGTAGTACCTTTAAGTTTGTCGGCGGCAGCGTAGTATTGCAGCATGGGGCCTCATGCTTAATGAAATTGGAATCGATATTGAAGGAAACATAATCACATCGATCTCTCGTATACCATGCCTGCCGTGTAGAGGTATTACCTGTAGCAGGCTTAATATTGTCATTTTGTTATGGACAAGACAATCTTACAAGCTGGCGAGGTAATACCAGAGAACAGGAAGGGGTTCTCCATTGTCGTTCTCCTTTAGTACACGAACCTAATTCTAAACTTCAATTCTGGACTAAACACCTAAACTAAAATTGCAACCCTAACCCTAATAGTAAAATGCATTATCAGTTTCATTTTTTTCCTTCATTTTTATGCATTGGGATACATGTATGTTGTATGCATTTTGATTGATATATTCAAATTACATTTCCAAATTGTGTTAACTCAGATAACCAAATCCAAATTTTCAACTTGTTTTGATTGTTTTAATTGTGTATTCTGGGCCCGTGATTGGATCACGGTCCCCTTTGATCCCAACAAGCTTGCGGTTGTTATTTCTAATGAGACGACATTCGATATTGCATGATAATGAGCAGTGAAGAAGGCCGGTTTGAAACAGGGGCGCGCTATAGGAAAGGAGGGATTAGCATATCCCAAGGAGAAAAAAGAGAAAAAACTCACGCTGTAAAACAAAATTATAAATCAGCAAACAGGTGCCTCCCTTCTAACTCTAACCCTATAACCCTAAGCTATTGTAGTTATCTGATATTTTAAAGGTGAGGTAGATTTATCGTGTTTACTAGGGTGATTGTTCTTTGGGTAACAAGGCATACATATGCGAGCGATTATTGTCTAAAGCCCCTTTCACACCGGATCTGCGTAGAGTTGCGTAGTGTTGCGTACCGACTACGCCGAAATTAGGCTGCGTATTCATGACAAAAATGTTGTTTCGGCGTAGTCCCTACGTAGGTTATGCGTAGGCTGGCGTACGTCGCCGTTACGTACCCTGTGAATGGTCACTGCGTACCTACGGCGTATACAATTTGCGTACCTACGCGTATAACAAGCGTAGGGTTGCGTACGTTTACGTAGGCCTGGCGTACATGTTTCCTTACGGTTGCTTTCTGTGTGGCAAGCTTTTACTGCTCCGTCGGACTGGCGTAGGGTAGCGTACTATTGCGTATAGGCTTGGTGTACTGTAGCGTACACTCTAAGAAAAAAGGGTGCAAAAAAGGGTGCAAAATAAGAGTTTGCACCCTTTACATAAAAATGAACCCTATT
>JARBES010000117.1:3224301-3235877 GCA_030265145.1 Strongylocentrotus pallidus
AGGGTCGAGGATCTTACCTTACGAACAAGCACAAGTTTTTCTGTGAGTTTGGTGAGTAGAATGGGAAGGTATGGTACAGCTGCATGCTGGAGGACAGACATACATCTCATGATGGCTGTAAGAGAAAGAAAAAAAGAGATAGAACATTGTTTAATAATAATAATAATTATCTGGATAATGTGCACCATCTCCACTTCACTATTCCTATATGGCAATTACTACCACAAAGGTTTTTGTCATCCTGCCAAGTCTCCATTTCTCTCCTGGGTATTGAGTGGCAAATGTAGATTAAGGCCTTGCCAAAGGACATTACTGCAAAGTTAGGGATCGAACCCACGACCTTTGCTTTTCAAGTCAAGTGCTCAAACCCTCGACTACGACATCTCCAATTGTTTAAAAGATCTGTGGATATTTGGGGTGATGCGTTCTTGGGTAATCTGTGACCATTTGATAACTTATCTAAATACTAGAATCTTGTGTAATATCATTAGCTTTCTCAAGCTCTGTGTGTCAGTATGGAAGAATATCATAGTAGAAATGGCCCCCGAAAAAGGAATGCTCTTCAAATGCCCTCATATTCAAAGTAGACGAGAAATACATGTAGTATTTAGACCAAAAAATTGTCATATTTGGGTGTAGTCCCACATAACCACTACTTGTGCATTTCAGCATCACTGAGCCATTTTTTTTATCCTGCAGCCCTACGGCAGCAGCATGGCGCTGAAAGCATTCAAGGACTAATTCCCTACCATGTACCCATTTTCTACACCTGGGTGGAGAATGGCAAATGAAGATTAGTGTCAAAGGACATTAGTCCTGGGCTGGGACTTGAACCATGGACCATGTGATCCATAGTCCAGTGACGAATCTACTAGAGCTGGGGGGGGGGTGTTTCACAAAGATCCTGAATTGAACTTATCTCTAAGTTGGACTTAACAATTATGGAAAGCCTTTTTTTGAAAAGTTATTTTGAAAGACATAAAATGTTGATTCAAATCGTTCATATTTTCTATTATCAAGGAGATTTCATGTTCTTAATGTGGAATTTATAAAAAGTCTAATATACTTGAATTTTCGCTTTTGAATATTTTTATTCTAAGGCTACAAATGGCTCTCCATAATTTTAAAGTCCAACTTAGAGTTAAGTTTGACGTAGGATGTTTGTGAAACACCCCCCATGACATCTCTGTTAGGACAAATTTACCTTTCATAATGTATTCATTCTCCTCTGATCCCTGCATTGTGAGTGCATTGAAGAGGTTTGTAAGAAGGGCTTCAACATGAGGCTGCAGATGCTCTGCTTTGATCCTAAAGAATATAAGAAACACAAATCAAGAATTGAAACATCTATACCCACAAAACTTGTATACATCAGAGTGACAAAAATAACAAAGCTAGACCATCAAATACAGATAAACATTTTGGGTTTTTTAATTCCTCAAAATTGCCATTCATTTATACAAACAAACAAAACAAAACCTCCACAATCCCCCCCCCCCCCCCTAATCCTATGTTTAAAAAAACATGGGGGGTTGCGGAGGTGTCCTGCTACAGCCTGCAAGCCTCATTTAGATATGAGGTGGTGAACAGCTGTATTTATTGTTTTTTATGATGATGTAACTTTTAATATACTTCACATTTCTGTATCATATAAGACACAGCTAAGTAGGACCTATGTTGGGCTTTAGGGCAGTTGCCATTAATTTACACTCATAAAAACCTGGGGTGGCCTTTTTGCGGCGGGTAACCAAATCATATCTGAACAAGCCTTTACGGAACACTGTGGCCTACTTACAGTCTTTCATTGCCTTCCTTACGGACCAAGAGGAGTTTGTCCAGTGTGTTGGCTGCGTAGGTATGGACCACCTGACTCTCAGCCTTGAGGAGCTGGACTAGGAACGGTAGAGACCCTATCAACATCTCTGGTGGAAGGATGTTCCTAAAGGTCATCACATATTTCAGGGCGTCGGCTTTTAGGACCGGTAGGCTGTCCACTGTCGAGGGGGGAGCAATAAATACAGAAATTAGATTTTACAAATTAGAGAAAAGAGAATATCAGGCTGATCATGAGTTGTCGTAATTGAAATGCATTTGACCTTAAAGCACACACGAAAGTCAACACAGACTTCAAGTCCATGCACATAACAATGTTAACTTTCATGGCAAACTTAAATTGTACAGAACTGAGACTCGCCACTGGTGTTTGCGCAAATGTCTTTAAATTTATATGAGCGCAGCCAGCTTTGCGCAAACTTTGACAATTAACATCGTTTTACCAACATAAACGATAACATCGATATCAGAATACCACCTCAGATGATTCCGATCAATCCTCAATAAACAAGAGAATTCATAAGTCAACAGGTTTAGTGTGAGGATCTTACCTTCTGCTGACTGTAGATCTGGAAGAATATTCTCTGTGTAGAAGCTTGGGATACTGACGAGCTCACTCACTTGCACCGTTCCATGCTGGTTCACAAAACAGGATATACAAAAGAATATTCAGCACAAAGAACACTATTGGCCCATAGGCAAGGGTCGACTTATACATTTGTTGGTCAAAATTAAAATTCTAAATACTAAGGCAATACAATTCTAAATTGCCGTAGCAGAGAAGTATCATCCTAAATACTGAAAACTAAGATGTAGATGCACCCCCTGCTACAATAGCTCCACAGTCAATGTCATTCACCAGACATAGTCCTAACTTTAACCCTTGATTCAAATCTATAACAGGCCCAAATCCTAAGACTAAACATAACGTAAAACCTGGCCACATAATCACATATCTCATATCTTTGAACAAATACAAATAAAAATTGTCGCAAATGTCGGGCCCCTAAAGATTAACCTAAACCTGATCACGACCCTAACGGTGAACCTGACCCTATATCTTAGAATTTCTTGCAGGAGGTGATGTTGGAGCACCTAAACGTAAACATGACCCCACTCATGACCCTATGGATTTTACAAAATAAAGTCCAGAACAGTTGTTGCCAGAGCAATTATCGGCACACCAACTGTGGCTGGACAATCATCACCGGAGCAAGTGTCTGATTATCATTTGGATAAGACAACAGACTGTCAGAGCATAAAGGTAGTAAGACTCACCCTCTGTGTTTTTGACTTGGATGCTATTGATGTGACCAGATACGTAGCTGCGTCTTTCTGCTTCCAGTTCACTGCCGGGTTGCTCCTGTAACCCTGCAAAAAAGAACAAGATACAAGCAAATTTCAGGTTTCAAGATTATGTTTCATTTCTACATTTAGAAATAGATCTGTAGATTCAAGATTGGTTTATGAAAGCGTGTGCCAAATTTCAGATCAAAAGACTCTGTGGTTATCTCTCTATTCATGAGTGAAATTGAAGTCCTCATTTAGTACACAACATATGGGGTGAATAAACACTACCAGTTATAAAATTCAAATTTTAAAAGAAAAATGACTGCAGTTTTGCTAGTAATTAACATCTTGCCACCATTTACTTGAAAGTTTTCAATCATGATTTTTAACAACTTTTTTGACATTTTACAGGTTTTGAGCAAATTCCTGCAATGCCCTTTAAATATTTAAGTGATTGTACCTGCAACATAAGCTGGACATAATTGGAGAAGATCTCGATGACAGCAGCCTCAAAGAACTTGGTGAGTGCTTTCACCAGATCACAAGCAGCCCTGCGCCTTGTATCAATGTCTAGAAGAGGGAAACAGTAAGAACAGGTTAACATCATATGCAAAGCCCAAATCAAATGACTTTATTGTATCTATAGCTACATTTGTAAAAAATAAACAATAATAGCAATACACACAACATCAACAAAAACAGCAGCAGCAACAACAACAAAAACAACAAAAACATCAACAACAAAGACAACAACAACAATACATTTGCTTGAAACCATTATTCACATTGAAATCTATACCTAAAATCAATAAATTAACCCAGGCATTTCATCTTTGCAAATTTTGCAAGTGGTTGAGACTCATAAAGTTTCATGCCACAAAACGGTTGAATTACAAATGACACTTGCCTCTTGCTGTGAAAATGGTTGTCATTTACAGTTCACAAAAGTTTCATGTTGTAGACATTTCTGGCCTTACAGTGTATAATTGCAAATGTGATCCTTGTCCTTTCTATTTTGAGGTATGTGTGTGTCATTAAACTGAACAACAAAAGCAGAAAAAATAATAAAATAATTAACACAAATGAAGTAGAATGAAGAATATAACCCTTACAACCACAATTGTATAATTGGAAATTTTGGAAAACATTTTGAGACTGTCTCAAATTATATGCCATCTTCAAACATCAAAATATATTAGATAGAACATAAAATACTTTCAAATTAGGCGTAAAAATTCAAAGTCAATCAAGGTATTTAAGTATTAGAAGCCACCATACCTGAGCCTTCGATGTCTCGTCTGATATACTCTTCAGGGTTGAGCTCAAAGAGTTCCTCATCAGCGCCTAATCAACATGGAGGGAGAAAGCACATATACAAGACTTGTATGAATATTTACATATTTCTTAGTCTGCTATCACTATGATCAAGGAAGAGAGTAGATATAAAGAGATACTGTTTAAGAAAGCAATGTGTTTTATTTCAAAAGGAGATTAGGGAACTGATATATTTAATGACAGTTTTTCTTCACATATTGTAACTGGCAAGGTACTAATGTTTAAAGGAAAACGATAATCAAACATTAAAATGAGCAGTACAAAAATTGGCATAAAAAGTTGCATTTTGCTTGATATTTGTTCTGATCCGAGCTATTTTAAAACATGAACTGCGAGCGCAACAACATACAGACCACCTGCCACAAATACAAACTTTTCTTATCTCTCTTGAGCAGTCTTTACACACTGAAGTCGGTAGCCTAGCAGAGCAGGTATAATGTTACGTGGTGGATATGTACGCTTTATAAATATCAATCATCATCAATATCATCATCATTATTAAGCAGAAAAAGAGTTAATACTGACCTCTAAATTCCATGTTGGGTACGATGACTTTCTCACATATGCCCTTGAGTGTTTCAGGGGACTCAAAGAGGTGTTTGTAGTGATCTCTGTCTGCTACCGAGGCTAGGAACTGGATGGCATTGCTGATAAGCTAAGAAAAATTTAATTACAACAATAAAACCCCAAAAATAAAAGTGAAGTCAATCATATTTCATAATTAAAATATATTTCTATATTTTTGCGATATACATTCAAGGGAAAACGAAGGGAAATAGCAATATATACTCAAATACATTCAATCTAAAAGGTAGCAAAAATTATTGTAATAATAATAATAATAATAAAAAAACAGGTAAAGTGTGATTATCTGACATAAAGATTCTTGCTTTTGGTACAAATAAACATGGGAATTTTTATATTGATTAACCGCTCAGTGCAGAGTGTCCCCCTTAATACTTTGGAACATATAAAACATAACATCAAAAACATTATAAGACAGCAAAAACCTAAACAATCCACATACAATGTAACCCTAAACAAGATTTGGACAAAAATAGTTGTGAGAGAATTCTAATAAAAGTGGATTGCAGTCAGATTGTATAATGCTCATTGTGTTTAGACGAAAGTGCCCTGACCCCTGACCTTTGACACTCACCAGATCATACTTGACCTGTGCTCCTGTGGACACGAGGAGATTCCAGACGGCCATCACAAAGTTTGGTAGGTACTCCTGGAACTCCTCGTCATACTTCTGGGCATAGAGGGCGACATTGTCACAGATCTGGGACTTGAGCAGCTCCAGGGGTCCGGCTTCATCTTCATCCTGTAAAGTAAAATTAAAGATCCAAATTTTTACTATCATCAAATATACAATGCCCAATAAAAACATGCCGACTTAGTATATTGACTGCTTTGAGGGGCAGGCTTAAACTACTGCCAAAGGTAATTTTGAAACTGTACTGTACCTTTAGATGAATTCAAAGGGTACAGCACAGTCTGGAGATCACTAAGGAGCTATTGTATAGAGATATCGACTGCTTTGAGAGGCCTGGCTGGTTTTATATGCTCAAGGGAACTCACGCATCCTGCCATTACCCTGAGGCGCGCCTGTGTGGGTGGCGCGCCGAGGGGTCATGGCAGGATCTGAGCGAGTTTCCGAGATCATATATAACCAGCCAGACCTTGAATATTAAAGCAGTCGATATCTCTTTTATATGCCGAATTCAAACAAAAATCTTCCAAAAATTCTTACTCTATCCTTTTATCGAGTAAAGATTGGTTAAAACATCACGGAAAATCCGAGAAGCTGTCTGTTTATCACCAACAAAAAATGACTGAAATTTTTGATCAGTTGGGAATCGCAGACAAAAAGCACTGTATGGTGTCCGCTCTCGCTCAAAGAACATTTTAACACGTAAACCAATGGGTATCACAGCAAGATGTTATTATTTTCCCGGTACCTGGAATTTTGTGGGATTTTACTCTTGGACTATTAAATGGTTTGGGCATTTTTTGTTTCTTTACGGGATCAATGTCTAAAATCACGACTGCAATTTCGACCAATCAGATGCCTGGATTTCTTAAGTAAGGTATATAATTTAAACTATAGACCGAAAAATAAACAGTCAAACTTTGTTTCATACCGCACCCTGCATGTCAATTTTCAGAAAGAAATATTTTTCAAAAACAGCGTATGCCTGTCAAAATGTAGTTATTTGTATGGAAATTTACCCTTGTAGAGTAATGAGCATGTCTCACTGCGCATATTCATTTAAATCTTCATGGGCAACCAATGCGTCTTTGCATTGTACGTGTAGGTAGAACTATGCCCGGTCATTATTTTTTACTACACTGCCCAGCAGCCAGTTTCAAATTTTATGCCTGCAGTTTTGACCAATCAGAGGCCTAGAATCTTCAAAGGCAGGGTGTAAAGACATTACTTTGACTTAGTAATAAGGGATTAGATTTACCTTTGAATGTAGCAGAGGGTTGTCTCCCGTCAGAAGGGCAAGAAAATGGGTCATCCAGATCTTCATGTTGTCCTCAAAAAATTCTGGTAGGTCCTGAGAAACAAAGAATATCAAAATTCTTCGTCAATAGACCAGTTCGTAACTAGCACATGGTTCAAATTACTCTGAATATCAAAAGATCTTTTAAACATGGAGATGTCCTTGGTGCATCTTAGAATATGCACTGCCAAAGTAACGGAGGTACTTCATGAATACATTTTATTTGCCCTCTTAAGAATACTTCCACCCATGTTCCAAAAAATGTACTGTTGGTGCATAAATGAATGGTGATTATATTACTTTTATGAGCATGTATTCAGCAGTCATCTCGATGGGTTTGACAACATTGGTATAAATGAAGCTCTTTCTGGCCATGCACGGATTGTATCTACGAACTGGCTTATAACAATTAAAAGACATTCCAAGATGTTTTGTACATTTCTTTTCCTCTCTACACCCTTCAACTTGATCTCCTTCTTTTCCTCTTTTTTACCATCTACTTTCCCTTACAGGTTCTATCTAATTTAAATTTTGTTCTCACAAAAGAAAAGCCATCAAGTATTATTATATTAATCGTGTGAAATTAATTTCAATTTTCTATATGACATCCTGTCATCTGGGTACTTATGCGCGAAGCATAGGATTTTTCAAGTTGGAGCAAAAGCCTTCATTCAAATAATACTACGGTGAAACCTGTCTATAAAGACCACCCACTGGAGACCAGAAAAGTGGTCTTTATAGGCAGGTGGTCTTTATGTTCCGGTTCCTTTAGTACATGTTTCAATGAGAAACCATTTTCAACGGAAACAAAAATGTGGTCTTTGTAGACAGCTGGTCTTTCTATACAGGTGGTCACTGAAGCAGGTTTGACTGTACCTGATAATTCAAACTGTAGAAGATCTTAGAGATGAGCGTGAGTGAGTCATACAGGATGGTCGTTGATTCTTTGTTGTCCTTATGTTCCACAATCAAAGACATTGTAACCTGAAGAAAATGAAAAAAACATGAAAAGAATCTAATTCATACCAAGTGCTCGAAAACTACTAGGTTCCTGGCTGTCCGTGCTGTCCGTGCTGTCCTTGTGGTTACTAAACTCTCTCACCAAATGATTATCCTTATTGCAGTTTCATATTAGTTATGCACAATCCACTGTATAATAACGAGCCCAAAACCAATTCATGAAATAATAATATTCGGTTCTTGTTCAGCGCATATCACATTACATATAACATCTCTATGTGCTTCCAAAGAGCTTTGGAAATTATTACCCTAGCTTTAGCTGCAGCAGCCATTGTCAGCGCACAGTGCATTTCAAGGAATAATCCTACCAGGTACCCATTTACCTCACCTGGGTCGAGTATGGAAGGGGTTTTGTTATCCACCTATTTACAAATATTAAACGACGGCTTCATTATTGAATCTCCTGCCTAAACTGTTGTCTAAAATAATTTTCTTAAATCTTAAAATTGCAAATGTTTTGAATCATATCCTTTTCAAAATGAGAAGAGACTTACATTGAAGAGTTGTGTGAGCGGAGCAGCAAAGTTTTCCAGGACTAGTTTGATCTCACTCCACAGTGCATTGGATTTGAATTCATAGCGGTACCTTGAATAAAATCAAAGATATATAAATTAAACATTTTTTTTACTCTTTATATGCCACTTAAATAATCTCCCAGTGCCATATTGTATTCATCTTGAGAGAGATGTACCAAAGACTTCAAGATTATTCAACTTTTTCTAGTGCAAGATTAATAGTAGCCAATGTTAGAAGAGTTGTCATGGAGCGAATCAAGACGGTAAAAGGATAATAATTTTGCAAAGTCAAATGTTACACAAACAATCTTTCCATCAATTGGGGCCCATTGTTTTGTGCAATAAGCAAAATAATTTAGATTCCATCCTAGAAAGTTAATTTTAAAAGCGGCAACCAGCACTACACATGTAAAACCTATGAGCACTGTATGTGTAATTGTGTATAGGCTACAGTCTACACACACGTTATCTCCAGGCAAAGAGCTGAGATCAATGTGCCGGGAGCCATCGGGCTGGAAGGGTCCTAGTGTAGGGGAGAGTATAGCCGTTATCTAGCATACATTGCAGATATTTAGCCTACAATTGACAGGAAATCATAGATGAAACTTAAAACGATTTAGAACATAAATTATTTTTACTAGGAGAGCAACACGAGACAATATGGCGAAGGTAAGAGTATAGCCGTTACCTAGCATCACTAAACTGTACATAAGCTTTAATTATACAGTGGAACCTCATCATAAAGAAAGAGCTCTGATATAATGAGGTATCTTTTACACCAAGGTGATTTAACTGGTCCCAGCTCTTTATATTCTTATGTGGATCTTGGATCTTGGATTCTTTTCCTCCTAAATACTCTGAAGAAGAGTTTTGACTGGAGGTGCATGGTGGAGGGTGGACGATTACATTTTGGAAAAAAGTTCTTTAGTAACTGCATTTTTTTTTCAAATGATATCAACATTTCTGATATAACAAGGTATTGTATTGTTTGTTTGTTTTACCAGAAGCAGGTGTATGCTTGTAATCAAGCAATCAGGGGACTGACAGCTTTAAGTCCTCTCCAAAGGACTAGGTAATGAGAATGAATGCCATACCAAAGCGCAATAGCACCACGACTTGGTTTCTAACCCGAGACCTCCCAGTTACGAGACCACTGAGCTATCACACCTCCTACAAGGTAATTTCCATGGTCCCAAGGACCTTGTCATAACGAGGTTCCACTGTATTTCTTTTTTTAAATCAGAGATTGTCTCTCACCTCTTGAAGAGCGAGTGTGCCGTGCGAAGGACTCCGTTGATGACGGGGAAGTTAGAGTTCTCAAACTTGGAGGTGAGTTCTGGAAGAAGGGACTGCCACTTGTCCGGGAAATCCTCCTTGCCTATCATACTGATGGCATCGCTCAGCTAAGACATTAAAGACAAATATTGTCATGATTCTGCATTCCAAAGGCCCCATTCAACTATGGATATGGTGTATGGCAAATGCATTTGTACACACAAAAAATGTCCTTTGTTTAATGGGTTAATTTCTCAAAAACCTGGGGCGGTATTCAATTCAATACCTAAGTTAGAAATGTGAGTATTTTACTTAGTTTTTAAAATACTAAGCCAGCCTCGGTATTCAGTTGATGCTTCTGGCTAAGTATTTTACCCTAAATTTAAGAGAGCTCCATACCAGACTTAAGCCAGTATTTTGGAGGCCTTGATTGGCAGGCATATGTGAATTATAAGGCAGTATCATAACCTGCGCACAATTATATTAGCGCATTTACTAATGTGACGCGTTAATTGCACATTACTTTCGATTGACCGTATGATGTCACAATGCTTATCAGTAAGTATTTTGCCATAAAATCGGCTTGCGAAAGTAATTGGTTAAATGTAATCTGAATATGAGTTAAGACATTTTACTTAGCTAAGTCAAATGTTTTGTAAAACTTTTACTTAAACAAAATATCAAATTGAATACCGGGAGAGCGTTTCACGAAACTGTCTGAAGTACAAGATCACCGCCTTCCCAATTAAATGCGTGTTAAATTTGATACATGCATTTCAATGTGATGTCTTCGAACTTGTACTTATGACTGTTTCGTGCAATAATGCCTAGTAAATTAGCAGCGTCACTTTAAATCTTTTTCTTTAATTCACATTACCTGTCTCTGAAGCTTAAGTGGGACGCTCAGCATCAATCCAACAATTTTTTGCTTGATTTTGTTGCGGTCATCCTCTGTTATTTTGTTAGCTTCATCTTCGACCTGTAACGAGAAAGGAAGGAAAAGTCAGAAAAATATGGTTTGATTGGAAAGTGTAACAGTAATCTATCTAGCTAGCCTTTTACTACAGCTGAAATATTGAAAGGGTACCAATAAGCAAATTAAAAATAATTTGACCTGTATGTTTGGGGTTTCGTATCGCTATTCCATATTCATCTTTCCATATTTCAGTGAACCCTGCATATAAAGACCACTCAAGAGAGAAAAGAAAAGCGGTCTTTATGGTCAGGTGAGATTGATGGTCAGGTTCCTCTGGTACACGTTTCATTAAGAAAAATTATTCAAGGGAAACAGAAAATGACATCTTTATAGACTGGTAATCTTTCTAATCGGGTAATCACTGTAAAAGAATGTTTTACTGCGGTAATATTCATCATTCCATAATATTTTGGTATTAGATATCGAAAGTAAAAGGACCAAATACGTTAGATCCTCTAACTGGAAAAAAGAGCCCCCACACCCACAGAAGATACAAAAATTGTGATATCAAGGGTTGTTTTACCACTCTCCAGTAACTTTTGACCAAAAAAGATTGAACGAGATGGACAATGACTGGGGAATGTTTGCATCTGCTAGGTCAAAAGGACCGAATATCTTGGAATCACTCGATGTGAAGCCCTCCCCCACCTCCTTCTTCCACCCCCGGCCCCCCCCCCCCCCACTCCGGGGTTGGGATGACCGCATGCGTGTTACCAAAATGTCCGGTAAAGGGGTATTTTTTGTGCGACAAAGTCCGGCCCGAGAATTGTAAGAAAAGGGGGTGTATTTGACTTTCACCCAGAGATTTCTTTAAAAAGG
>JARBES010000117.1:3617282-3628991 GCA_030265145.1 Strongylocentrotus pallidus
AAAGAGAAACAACAATAAATTAACATTAAACAAATTTTCCCCTATTTCTTTGTGAAGAATATTTGTGAACTAAGCATAAATGGATAATAGAAATACAACAGGAGTGAAATCTCAACTTTACAATAAAAAAACATGTGTATTTACAGAAGTACTTAACAGGTACTTCAAACAAGGCAAACAAGATTGACATTAATACAAAAATGCATAATGCAAATAGCAATGGCAAGTATATAGATGAAAAACAAACAAAACATTGGAAACCTCAATGGACAAAGTAAAATAATCACAATATATTTCCTGCCTCAAATATTAGAGTCCACAAGATTATTTTTCTTGTTAGTTGTTAGTTTCTCTATGAAACATAATAATCCTCGTCATATTTATTTTAATGTATTGAAGTTCATGTATCCTTGTGTTCAATAATTCTTTCATCAAACATTAAGGTCCATATTGTGTTTATTGTCCTCCACTTCTGTAACTTTCTGTCAATCCTGGTCTGTATGTATTGGTTCCGTGAACACCTTACAGGGATTGTGGTCAAGATGAACTCCTAATTCTTGTTGTCTTCTTTGTTGATGATATTAACATAGTATTTGTTCTTTACTGAGACCTTCCCCCCTCTACTCGAGACTCGCGCAGCAACCCAATCATCAGCCTCTAAGATCTTCTACTTGATCCTTGTATTCACAGCTGGAAATTCAATTTTAATTTGTCAAGTACTTTGAATATGTGCTCTCCAGAATCATCTCCGTCAATCTGGATGTCTCCATTCTGAATTGCAAGCCAGACTTTTCCATTTACTCATTTCTCTGAACAAGAGGAAGCCTTGTCTCTTCTTCTCTGCCTTGGAGAACTGTGTCCAGAGGGTGACATTCAATTTCCAGTTTTCATATGATGTGGTTTCCATCTTCCACACTTCCACAAGAAACTTAAGCACCATTTGTTTATGTCGTAGTTTTAATATTGTATAATTATTTTGATGTTGCACAAGAGCGCCTTGAGTAGTCTTTTAGAATGGATATGTGCACTTTATAAGTTGACATTATTACTGGTGGGGGCCATCACAGTTTATTCCTTTTCAGTCATTATTACTGTTTGTTGTACAACTTTGTCTGGGCGAATTATTTTGGAAACCTCACTCAGCTACATGATCAAATTTAATTCTGTAATCAGTGATATTTATCCTTATCAGATCTACATATAATAATAACGATAAACCATGGTAAAGTAACATTAACAGTGATGATGATAATGATGGTGATATTGACATGGATATTCATTTTGATGTTAACGATGATGGTGATGATGGTAATGATGATGCTGCTGAAGATGACAGTGGCAGTAGTCATGACGATGATGGTGATACTCATGCTGCTGCTGATGATGGTAACTTGAAATTGAGCCTCATACTTTCACATCAAACTCTCATCCTCAGAACCGCTTTGAGAACGTCAGCTCGGAATCAGACGCCCGCAGCCAGCAGGTGAACTCCGGCCTGAGCGAGGTCCAGAAGTTTGACCGTGAGTTCTCGTCCTTCGACACCTGGCTCTGCTCTGCAGAACGAACGCTTGAAGCGTACCTGATGGATGTGGCAAGGGACAGGGACGGTCTTCGCAAGCAGGTCAACAAGATCCAGCCTTTCAATGAAGAGGTCGTTGCACACTCTGCCGATCTGCGCTTCATCAATATGTCTGGACAGAAGTTCCTGGGTGAAAACCAGGTAGGTCTTTTGTTTATATCGGTTCTGTTGATATCATACATGGTAGAATAAACCTGCTTGAGTGATTACCAGTATGGAACATGAACAAAGAAACATGAATCAATATTAAGAAATTTACATGGTACACAATATGACAATATACTGATAGTAAACTTTTTACTTGCACACGGACATGTATTGTGATGTTTGATGCTTGTGACTCATACCCCTATACAGTGTGTAGCTTATGAATTCCAACAGTTTCAGCAAATTTTCTGAATGTTTTTCTTGCTTTATTTGATGATAGGTCTTCAAGCAGAGGCTAGCCGACTTCCGTGACCTCGTGCAGACAGCCAAGCAGTACCTGCGCAACTTCAGGGAGGAGCCGGACTCTCACATCATCGCCGACAAGCTCAACGACATCAATGACCGCTATGCCAAGCTCAAGATGCGTTGCAACGAGCACACCCAGCGAATCCTCAACCTCCTGGGGCTGCATGAGAAGTGGCGCTTCTCCACGGAGGCGGTGACGACCTGGATCGAGGATATACACGTGACCATCCAAGATATGGAGAGAGAACCGATCGCTGAGGATAGGACAAGGGTGCAGGAGCAGGTGGACCAGGTCAAGGTGAGATAGAACGGGAAAGGCAGTGATGATGATAAGTAGAGATTGATAGGGGTAGGAGAGAGGGGGGGAGGGGAGAGGTGAGAGGGTAAAGGGAGAACAGCATAACAGTGAAGCACGAGAGAGAGATAGCCCATTGCTCAGGATAAGACAAAGGTCCAGGAGCAGGTTGATTAAGTAAAGGTGAAACTTCAAAAGAGAAGAGAAGAGATAGAGAGTTTAGAGGGATTAATGAGTAGAGAGTAGAGAGTGGGAAGGGGAGGGGGTAGGATGCAAGGGGAGGGGTAGGATGCAAGGGGAGGGGGTAGGATGCAAGGGAGGAGCATGAAAGAAATTTAAGCCAAGGATAGAATAAAAATAGAAAAAAGAATAAAAGATAGAAATAAATGAACTACATGTACATATTTATTTGTATGCGCCTTGAGCATCTCTAGAGATGGATATGTTGCGCTTTATAAATATTGTTATTATTCTTATTATTATTACTTCTCTTGCAACCTTGTTAAAACAAAAATCATGTCAAGAAATGTCCACAAATGACATGTCAAGAAATATAATTCATGCTTATGTATCATCTGAGAATTTACTCTAGATTTGTACAGTCTCCAATTCAATAACCATCTTGTAATGTATTTAAATATTTTCTTTGCTTAGGTTGTTCATGATGATGTTGCACGTCATCTGAAGGATGTAGAGAAAGTAAAGGCAGCTGGTAATGAGCTAGCGGAAGCGCAATCAGACCTCAAACCAACCATCGACAAGGCTGTCAGTAAGTCATTACTTGTATGGTCCCATGAGATGTGGATTTGAGTTGAGTTCTTGGTGTTGCAACAAAGACCATAACTTGGTGCATGCATAATGTATCTTACAATGAAGGAGATGATTACGATTAAGTCTATGATCATTACAACGACGATGATGACGTGGATGATGATGATAATGATTACAATAATGATTGGAACAATGATAAAAATGATAGTGATGATGTTGATGGACATAATGATTATGAGGATAATGAGGGTGAAGAAGAGGAAGATAATGATGACTACAATGATGATGATAGTGATGAGGATTAAGATGAGGATAATGATGATGATGATGATGATGATGATGATGATGATGATGATGATGATGATGATGTTCATTATGATTATGATGGGGTAATGGTGATGATACTATGATTATGATGCAGCTAATGATTATAATAATGGCCATGACGATAACGATGCTAATTCATATTTCCTACCCTCAACTCTTCGCAGACGAGATCATTAACAAGTATGACACGGTGAACACCAACCTGGCCCGCAAGGACAATGACCTTCAGAACGCCCTTGCTGACATGCAGGGTCTTCAGGATGGCATGGATACAACCCTCAGCTGGCTAGATGACCTAGAGAGGAGGGTCGGACGTCTGGATGGGGCAAAGGTCACAGTCAAGAAGGAGCCTATCTTGGAAGAGATGCAGAACGTCAAGGTGAGAGAGATAGGAATACAAACAGATAGAGAGAGAGAGAGAGAGAGAGAGAGATATTAGTTATGAACCAAATACGAAGAAAACATTTAAGGGATCAGATTTCTAATTGTTGAAAAAGGGAAGGAGCAAATCTGTTTTTCAAATACACCATTTATAAATGTAACTCTTATAGAAAGTAGTATTTGTCAGGTGTTTTAAAGTGATTTAAGAAGTATTAAGAAAACAGTGCATGAGTCTTACCATGCCTTTTTACTAATACCAACACCATGCACCTCTTCCAGTTGATTGACCAAGAGCTCCAGAGCAGACGCCCCACCATGGAGGCGCTCCAGGACAAGGCTAACAAGCTGGCCCAGACTGGCAACCCTGCCACCGCCCGACAGATGCGCAACAACATCGACAATCTCAACCGTCGCTACGATGCCCTCGTCACGACGTCTGGTCAGTACAACGAGGATCTGCATGGCATGCTGGATACCCTGGGCAAGCTGTGTGAGGATGTGGATAATCTGGAGGATTGGGTGTTCCCGACCTTGGATGTCCTGGAGTCTAGGGAACTCAAGAAGCAAGAGATACCAGATATTGAGAAAGTCACCAAGGTAAGGCACTTACTGTTTACTTCACAAAGACAAGATATTACCTGAAGATGAATAGATTGTAAAATATTATGATTTGTTCTTGCATGAATCTGAATGCTCAATATTGACATCAGTCATTTTGAAAAAACAGCCACACATGTACATGTATCCTTGATATTTTCCAGGTTTTTTTCTTCCCTTTTCATTTAGAACATACACATGCTGTATGCAATAAAAACCTCTTGCGTTAAAGCAACATGTACATCTGTGCTGGAGCAACATTTTAATTTCTCAGAGAGTATACCTAACTTATATTGAATTGAATAATTTCACCTAAAATACTGTTTTGTTTAAAGCATTTATCAGGCCAAGAGCATTATGGGTTGGTCTACCGCCAATTCGAAAAGTAGAAGCAAATCCATTCAGTCTGTTAGAAATCTTTTATATTTTCTGATGCTCATTAAAATAGTGATTTTGGAGAACATCAGTAGAATGTGAAGGGTAAAACTATTCTTTTTTTTATCAATTTGTAGAAGAGTTGTATGGATATTTTCTTTAGACATGTCACATCTCGAACGTTCTTTGACTTTTTAAAACTTTCAGAGGATTGCACGTGAGGTAGAGGATCACACACCAGAGTACAAGCGCATCAAGCGAGTTGCTGACGAGTTGATCAGACACAAGCGCACTCGTGACGCGACCTTTGTCACTGACCTCATGCGTAGTTTTGATCGTAACTGGCAAACCATGGAGGAGGCACTCACAAGGCTGTAAGACATGTTTAGTTATGCTTTAAGATTAGCAATTCAGAATTTTGCCATTATTGTGGATGTGACAAAACACATATTTATAAAGAAATGTCTAGAAACAACATCTATACCTTGTACATGTACTTCAAATTAACAATTTACAATTTGTTTTGAAGGAAAAATATATTATTTCAATTTCACTTTTTATTAAATCAAAGCTTGATTTTGGTTTAAGTAGGAATTTACTGATGGAAGGATGACCTTCCTCAATTCTCCACTATACATTCTTCTTTGCTTAATTCCTTTCAAATCTGCTGGCAGATGATTCCATGTCGGAGGCCCTGAATATAAATTGGGACAGTTTCCCCAGATTTTTTCAAATTTTGATTATGCAAATAGCACACTTTTCTCCGCTTCTCTTTGATAGAGATTTGTTTCAATTCAGTTTAATAATTGTCTTTATTGAATTCAAAATGTGTTGCAGCCATCGGCTAAATTGGGCATGTTTTATGATTAATTAAAGAGACCTAAACTAACACTTTATATGGTAGATATATTAAATACTGTTGTAATTATGAGAACATTTATTCTCCTTATCAGGAACACCTATCTCAAGGAGAGGAAGGATGTCAATGACAAGTACCGCAATGCTGTCAAGGTGGTCCTCATGTGGTTAGACTCTACAGAAGACAAGTATGAACACCTACCAGACATCGCAAGGTCCCTTAATGAACTCAAGAATCAACTGGAACAGATGAAGGTAATAATGCTGAATGTTATTTTTTAAATTTACTGAAAATAAGTTGGTAGCCCATAGATTTAGTTCCCAGTGAACAAAAAGAATAAGCCATGTCACGTATTAATGTTCTGGTGGAAATCCCACCGCTGCCACCATGTTGAATGATCAGTTGGACAAGGAAAAAAATAATTGAATTGAAAAAATAAGTGGCCATCTTGAAGGTGCTTTATCCTGGTATTTCTCCGCCAATCGCGGCCTCATTACGCACATCAATGAACTAGGGTGTTGTTCATACATTACCACAACACTTCCAATCATTTTTTTCTCAATTAAATCCATAGCCTCTGAACCGTGAGGTGACCAGCTTCAAGCCCAAGGTTGACCAGACCTATGAGCTTGGTAAGACCCTTGACGCCCTCATCCAGGCCGCTGAGACGGTGGTCACCAACAGGAGGCGCTCTACTCAGGTCGCAGGAGGTCAGGTGGCACGCACAGAACGTCGCGTCGTAGAGATCCAACAGAACTTCCAAGTCTCGGAAGGTATAGAAACTTGTACACTCTAATAAAAACTTATCTCGATGACTTTCCTATATCTATCTTTAACACTGTACCGGTTACAGGTTACCTGACTGGCAATGTAAATTTTGTAAATCAATCATATGCGTAAGAAGATTTTTTATTTATCATGCAAAACACCCTATTTTCTGTAGAGCAAGAAACTTGAATCTTTATCACTAGCCAAGTCGAGGACACCATACTTGTATTATACCTGGTTAATTGCAATGACTTTATGAAATAAAACCTATGCTAATTGGTGAAATTCTAGAAAACGTATGCATTAGTCTTCTTTGGTTTAGTCATAGATCATGCACAGTATGTGTAGGTCACAATTTGGTCAAAATTTCATTGAGTCCTATTTGTCAAGTAGATGTATGTATATTTTTGTCTTAGATATTTTTTTAACGTGGAAACTTACATGTAACACATGGGCTGAGGATTTTAAACCAGGGACCATGTGTATGTGAAGCATAAATGTAAAACACTGGACCTTGTCTCTTTAATCGATTCAAGTCAACTGATGTCATGTTGTTATCTTTTCAATGTTCAGACACGGAGGTGATGCGAGAGGTCCGCAACCTCCGCAACCGCTACGACTCTCTCAGCAAGAACGTCCAGCTGCGTGAGGACAACATCACCGACATGTACGAGGTCATTCGACAGTACGAGGAGCGCAACAAAGACCTACAAGGGCTCCTGGACTGGAGTCGTCCTATCAAGTCTCGTCTCAAGGAACCTATCCCTAACATCACTGATGTGGCGTCACTTCAGAACCTCATTGCTGACCACAAGGTTAGATGTCAAGAATCACTCTTTTGTATTACAGCTGTTAAAGTTTCCTATTTTAGATGAATGATTCCCTTTTTTGGGCCTTCAAACTAATGTTTTGCACCCTACATTTCTCTCTTTATACATGTATACGATACTAATTGAAATGATGACATCAAAATAGCATTGAAGTGTTGTAAATTCATTGCACAATATGTTCAAACAGTAGATGTAATTGTACATGCACAATGATGTATATGAAAAACTTTTTGTTTTCATTCAATTATTATTTTTACATTGATTTTGAGTAATAATTCTTGAAATAGTATGCAGACAAGCTAGAGATCTTCATTTAATTTTTAAGGTTCACAGATATTAAAAATGTGTTTGCCTGTAGCATCCAACTAAAGGATAACTTTCCCCCCTTGCACTGTACAGCGTCTCCATGAGGAGCTGATGAACAGGAGATCCCACACCGTGGAGGTCATCCAGAACGCTGAGCACTTCCTTCATGACCACCGGACTAAGCTCACTAAGCCTCAGGTTGAGGAGATGCAGAAGCGCATTGAGGAGCTGAGGGAGTACTATGACACCCTGACTGGACTGTCCCATGAGAAGCTCGCTAAGCTCAGGGATATGCTCAATCAACTGGAGCTTGACAACCGTGATAAGGTAGGTAACCAACCTGGGGTCTGGAGTACTTTAGATACAAGAACTCTTAGTAAATTTTGACTGCAAAGCTTTTCAGCATATCTGGTTTGTTTGTTTTGCCTGACTGCTCCGAGGGACTTAGTAATGAGGATTAATGCCTTACCAAAGGCGCATCAACTTGGTTTTCGAACCAGGACCTCAAGCTTGCTTGAGACTGCTGCTCTACCATTGAGCTATCACGCCTCCATCATCTGGTGTTCATACACATACTCTGGCGACATTCTCTCTGCTATTTTGTGGTTTAAGATTTAGATTTTGAGCTTGGGGTGTTGCTGGGTTTTACATGTATGTTTTGTTTAGGTGTAGGCTTATTTTAAAGCTCATGAACAGTTTTAGTAGCGAAAAGACATTTGGCATGAAACATATTGAATATAGTCTCACTTTGTTTTCCTTGTATCAAAAGATGCAGAATAGTAAATCTTGATCTTAAAACTGACTGTGACTTCAGGATTCTACTACTATTGATCTGTATTGATATATATAAAATTTCTTTATTTTTTTCTGCTTCCCCGCAGACAAATCTTGAGCAAGAGACCAAGCGTCGCGTTGACGCGTTGGTTGAGCTCCTGGATTGGATCACAGTGGCTGAGCGTAACCTTGGCAATGAGCAGCCAATCATGGAACAGTGCAAGCCCCTCAGCCAGCAGATACAGAACCACAAGGTATGTCCAATGTCAAGACTATCTTAGGTTATAATTTTTCTGCATGTAGACAATTTTTACATAGATTATATGAATTCTGTAATTGTCATGTTATGTATGGATACTGTAGATAAACATGTAAAGCTGCAGATTTCAAGCATTGTAAGACATTAGCTAAATGTGTTTTGTCAATCTTCTTAAAGCAAGGATAGAACCAAACTTGATGTCTTTTACTAACACTTTGGAGGCTATATTCATTTCTCTATTCAAACCCATGAGACCTATATCTGCATGTACCTTCTAAAAGTGTAGTGCACATATTGTAATTCGCATCTTATTTTCTTTTGTCCATTACTTGTCAGGCCATCTATGAGGATATCCTGGCCCACCAGCAACCTGTCCTGCTGGCCGTCCACAACACGGATTCCTTCCTGGAGCGCAGGAGCACCCAGCTCAGCCCAGAGATCCGCAACAAGCTCCAGGAGGGCCAGAACTCTTTGAAGACTCGCTATGAGGTGGTCCAGAGGGAGGCCGAGACCAGGGCCAAGCAGCTCAACGTGGAGGAGGACGAGCTGGAGCACCTGGAGCCAGATATGACCGAGTTTGAGAAGTGGATCCAGACCGCGGAGAGGGATGCCAGGCAGTTCTTTGAGAGCTTCGGCTCAGACACGCAGTCACTGCAGAAACAGGTTTGTTTAATGTCATCAAACTGCGATACACCCTAGAATTCTCTTGAAATACATATATTACCCTACAATCAAACCTGTCTATAAAAGCCATCAAAGGGACACAGGAAAGTGCACAAAGTACTTTGGCTTAGAGTCATAAACAGTCGATGCAGAAAAAGTTTTGCGATCCGTGTATTAAATAGGGTATTTGTATTACATAAATGAACTGTAGATGTATGCAGTATGTGTATCTAATATGTACTTGTATTAATTTGAAATGTAAATGTAATAATAAACTCTTACTTATGCATGTTTCTGAACTTCTTCTTACACCATTGTAGGTCCAAGATCTGAAGAGCTTCAACAATGACATCCTGGCTCACAAGGGTGACCTTCGAGTCAACAACATCTCTGGCCAGAAGTTCATGAAGGGCGCTGACAACTACAAGCGCAACCTCACCGACTACCGCAGCAACGTCATGCCCCCTCAGTTCAATCGCCAGTTCCGAGAGAACCCTGACCAGAACATGATCGGCAGCAAGCTGACCGACCTGAACCAGCGGTACGAGCACCTCTTCAATTCGTGCGATGGACAGTACAACACCTTAAGTGATCTACTGGAGCGGTTGACGCGCTACAAGGTGTCTGTAGATGGTGTGGAGACATGGCTGCAGGAAGCCTATGACACACAGGGCCGTCTCATGAAGGAGCCTGTTGGAGCTGAACCAGAGTTCATCAAGAAGCAGATTGATCGAGTCCAGGTATGGATGACGAAAAAATCTATAGTGTATCATCCACCAAAATTTCTTGAATTGAATTAAGCATATTTCTATTCATGATTGTCAGTTTACGGCTTCAATCTCAATGAAATTTGCATCATTTTTGGAGGAAGCACTTTAATTCCGTAGGTGTTATTCTGTAGAAGTTGCCATCTTCATCGCTTTATACCAATATAACATAAAAGGACAAGAAGAAAAAAAATTGTCACTTGGCATATATAAACATTAGAAAAATTATCTTGATATGATTGCACACAAATCATTTATCAGAATTTGAATTTAAATATTTGAATAAACAAAGCTTTTTGTACCATTCTTATATGAGAATATTTGTTGAATATTCTTTGGGGGAGGGGGAGGGTGAATTCATCAGAAATTGACTTTCACCAAATTATTTATTTTGATATGGTGAAGGAAATGTGAATACTTTCAAATTTGATTAGATTTTAAATGTAAATTGAACAAAACAACACTGTATCTATTCTCTCTTCTCTGTATTTTTTTGTCCAAACAATTCACAGATGTTCTATGAAGAGGTTGTGAGACATGGCCATGACATTGAGAAGGTCAAGGACACAGGGTGTGATCTCTATGAAGCTCATCCAGAGCTGAAGCCAGGTGTAGAACGAACAACCAGTAAGAATCCTTGAAATATGCTCAGTTCTTTTATATTGAAAACATATGTCATAATATATTCAAAAAGCCTCAAAGATTTCGTATTTTAGACCATAGTAATGTTTTTTCTGTGAATTTCTTTGAGAAGAGAGGTTGAGAAGTTAATGTATGTGTACATTGTACTTTGTTCTACTATGACATTAGTATTTGACTTGTATCAATCGCTTTACCATACTCACTGAATTTGTGCCAAGACTAGCTCAAAGGTTCATTACATTGATTGATATGTAGAATGCCTATGATATAATGTACATTGTATGTATAAATTATTCTGATTTTAATACGATAGCAAACCATTTCCTTTCCACTTTACAGACACCATAGATGAGAAGTACAATGGCCTCCTTGGCCAGTACATGACCCGTCTGAACATCCTTAGCAACGCCTTGGCTCAGTGCCAAGACTACGAGGAGAACATCTTCTCTTTGACACAGTGGCTTGAGACCCATGAGCGTACCATGACACAGATGGAGAGCTCTCCTCTCATCGCTAGGGTGGAACCCCTCCAAGAGTGTGTCACCAACACCAAGGTAATGGTTCAGACTTTTCTTTGATTGTAGGAAATGTTTCTTACAGTTCTATTGTGATTCAATACCTGTACCATTGTGATAGGAAAAATATGTTTGTTTAGTTTTTAAAAAAATATTGGAGAAATTTTGTGATTGATGTAATTTTGGATGGTCATTGTGAAAATAAATGTGAATGAAATATTAATACCACAAGAGAAAGTATATTTGAAAAACAAAATAACTAACTAATAGAAATATCATTTATTATAATATTAACGATTTGTTTCTACATTGGTCAGTAACAATTATTGCACATAAATGTAAATATAGTTTTCTTGACTCGTTCCAGTTTACCATAAAAAAGGTTTGTATCAAGATCAAAATGAGATTGATTGGTGAACATCGTATTTTTTTGCCTCTTTGTTCTTTCAGACCTTCAGCAGCGACATGCAAACAATCAAGCCTACCGTGGAGAACATCAACAAGGTCTCCAAGTCTCTCATCCGTGAGTCGGAACCAGAGATGGCTCG
>JARBES010000117.1:3952062-3964268 GCA_030265145.1 Strongylocentrotus pallidus
CATCTTTCCAGCGAAGATTTACAGACAGTGTCTCAGACTTTTTGTGATGTTTTAACAAATCTTTACTCAAGAAAAGGATAAGGTAAG
The DNA here is from genome assembly GCA_030265145.1 of Strongylocentrotus pallidus. NCBI lineage: Eukaryota > Metazoa > Echinodermata > Echinoidea > Camarodonta > Strongylocentrotidae > Strongylocentrotus > Strongylocentrotus pallidus. The sequence goes on from JARBES010000117.1 coordinate 3,952,150, forward strand.
AATTCTTTGTAGATTTTTTGTTGTGAATTCGGTATATAAAAGATATAAAGACTGCTTTAATATTCGAGGCATATTTGTTTTTATAGGCTCTCGGGGACGTTATATCCTGCTATCACCCCTCGGCACGCCTGTGGGTGATATCGGGATGTAACGTCCCCTTGAGCCTATAAAAACAACTATCCCTCTCATAGCAGTCATTATATCTACAATATTGTTAGTAGTAGTAGTATCATCATTATGATAATAATGATAATTTGATTTTCATATACACACGTCTAAATTATACGTATCTCTTTCTCTCTTTCTCTCTCTCTCTCTCCATTTCTCTCTCCATTTCTCTCTCCATTTCTCTCTCTCTCTCTCCCTCTCTCTTTTCTCCCCACTTTCTATCATTCAAACTGACACACACTGTCTTAGATTTTATATCAAGATGACACTCAAATTATATACAGAAAGACTTGTTGACAAACGATTTACTAGTATACATCGACTCAAATAGAGTTGACTTTTTTTAATTTACACTTGAAGAAAAAAAAAACATGAACATTGATATGGCACGATTCTGCAATCGTTACATTCCCGTAATATCTTTTACATTGTTGCCATTTTCTCACTAAAGAAAATAAGTGTTTTTTGTTGACTTTATAATGCTTATAGGCCGCGAGTTTGAGTTTAACAGCAAATGTCGTTTTCAATATCAGAATAAGTGCACAATAATAACGTAACAATCATCCTGCTTTAAAACAGTAGCCTCTTCATTTTTTGACAAAATAATTAATAATAATTAATGTATATGCTTTACCTAAACTTGTCCATATAAAAACCTCTTGAATCGTCTGAGAGAAACTAAAAGTTCGTCAATATAGAGATTTATTTTGTATCCCAAGGCAATAAAATGATGGGTAACCGTCCTTATCCAAGTATAATTGAGCTCAGCGAACTGATAAACAAAACAGAAACAAAAGACTCCTGGACAGGCGCTCGTCAGGATCAACCCTGTTAGGAACCATCCCGGACGAACCTAATCTCCTTCCTCTATCATTTGACGGTGGCTGGACCCAAGGAAAGGTTGACATTTCGATAATCATGTGACTAATCAGGTGATCAGTGATGGTACATGGGCAAGTAATCACCAGGGAACGGTAGACTCCTCGACAGACCCTCGACAGGTTCCACCCTATTAGGAACCATTCCGGACGAGCCGTATATCCTTCCTCTATCATCTAACGGAGGCTGGACCCCAGGAAAGTTGAAATTCCGATAATCACGTGACTGCTCAGGTGATATAAAATGAGTCATGTTTCCATAGTGGGCCGGAGCTGACGAGCCAGGCAAGTCGGTATAGACGCCATAGCCAGTTGTATTTGACGAGCTGCTCCAAGAGGCAGAAAGTGGTAGGTGTGGAGGTAGCATGGTATTGGGGAATGTCGTCTGTGGGTAATTGAAAGAACCGACTGGGAAGGAGACTCCTTGGGGTTCGTATTCGCTGGAAGTAGGATCGCCAGGTTGTCTTGGGTAGGTGATATTGTAGGACGTCTCTGGATCACCGTTGGGGTCGCTGTAATAGGAGTGTCCTGGTATACCCTGGTACAAAGGAACATAGCTGCTGTTGGGTGTGGTCACCTCGGGGTTAGGAGGGTAGGTAGAAAGATATAAAGGGTTGTCACCAGGTTGGCGTCTGGAGTCTTGAGAGGAGGTTGAGGCCCTTCTGGTTGATTCAATATGATCTGAAGATCTGTGAAAATGTTGGCTCTTGTGTTGATCAGGGTCAGGATCTGAAGTTAGGGAAATGGACAGAACGTATTTATTGGAGGTTTTGATGTCATTACATATGAAGATGGACTTGTACGATGCAATACACGTCACGAACTAATGATCTTGAAAGGTATCATCATGAATATCATTAGGGCGGCACCAAACTGTTTTCAAACCGAGGATGGTTTAAAATTGTCAATATTCGGGCGGTATTCACCTCTATTCGGGAAGCGAGGTGGTTCGCAGGCCCACGTATGTTATCTGCTTAGTATATTTATTAAAACGAGATCATGGTGTCTAAATGTTTCTCGCTTTCTTTACTCACACGCAATATTTGGAAATTGGACAGTCCAAACTCTGTACAAGACGTCACCTCCTCCTTATATAGGTATACTATTCCCATCATAACCTGCACTATATTTTGATTATAGTTACTAATGAAACTTGGCTGACAAAGAATGACATTGTGACTATAATGGCTCACCACTTTGTCCGTTTGCAGTACTGGGTCGTCTCTTCTTTGCCTTGTGGGCGTGGCCAGATCCCGCCTTCCGATTGGTTGACCTCACCATCGCCTTGGTGCTGATTACGGCTACGTCATCAAATGAAAAGAAAAAAAAAGATAAAACGTCCGATATCTAATTAGTATCTACTGGATTTGAAGGGGATACAATTATATTACCCGAGTAATATAGTCAGATTTCCACTGTCACAGAAATGGACAATAATAGTAATGCATTAATAGTACTGTATACAATTTTTGATAGGCCTACACCTTTCGAAATAATTGCAAGTCAGACAATAAAAGGCCTATTGTCAGTATTCATCCCTTTGTTACAATATGTGACTTAACATCATAAAAACCACACGATTCTAAATAAGGGATGAGATATCTTTTATGATTTCTTCCCAGAAGGCTTACAAATCACTTTTTCGCCCTTGCAAGAACCAAACCTTCTCTTGAAAACAGGCAATATGGAATTTGCTATCGTAAGGACAACGAGTACCTCTAGTTTGTTTATGTGAGAAGGATGTATGATAGTCATTTTTGTATTTTCTCTACTCGAAAGAAAGTGTAGTAGATTGAGGTGAGTGATTTGCTACCTGTTTTCTTCATGTGCTGCTGGACGTTTCGCTGATACCCAATATGAACAGCCTTGTCGTGTTGTGTCTCAATGGTCAGCAGCGCATATTCTTGGAGCATCAAATTAAGCAGGTGGAACTTGCCTGGGTTACGAATCAGGAAGATGGAGTAGAAAATTGGCATTAAATTGTAAACCCTCTTTCAGTCATGTGATTCAAATCACTTCAAAATCAGCGGTAGCAAAATATAAACCATTATAGTTATGCACAGGCGAAGGGTACTTTACAAGAGGAACAAAAGTCGGGTCATCTTGAAATAATTAATTTTTTCAAGGGTACATTATGACGATTGATCATTCAGCTAAATTATGAAATTAGAATTTCTTACTTGCATGTCACAGTAGCAAACATTAAGATGCAACAGAACAGATAGTAGATTTATTCTCATATTAACTGATAACCGAGATGTCACTGGCATGGAGAAAGATGGCGCCACATACTGAAATATCCATTAGAGAAAAAGAAATATTGCTCCCGGTTTTTTTGACAATCATTTCATGATGCCTCGAATAATTTCTTCAGTGGCTTTGAACCTAGATTTTTTTTTGGAAAACATTTTCATCTCTAATTTTTCAGGTAACTGAGTTGTTCTAAATAATTTTTTAAGTACTTTAATCGTCAATTTTAGACATTAAGTTGGTTTCATGGTATAAATTTGTGTTCAGTTTACGAATTTACACTTTTGATACATGTAGTGCGTAGTATCTCTATCATGAATAGAGCGGAGGACACTATTCAGAGCTCCATGAAATAATCTATGACTGCGTTCGTGTTCACTTGTCACAGCTATCATTCTTAATACGCTATGGGAATAGCTACCAAAACTTTTCAGAGATCTCATCGTGAATTCAGCCATGAGCTTGCCCGTGATGAAAGACCAGTTCATGAGGAACTCCGAGGCCTGACTGTTGAACTGGGCGGGGTTGATGTCCGAATCAAAGGCCTGATAAAAAAAACAAATAGATAGCATACTTCGTAATGATCCTTTGGTTACATACTTTAGGTAGAGAACAGATGGAATCTTGGTCATGAATAAATAATATTCGTCCAATATCATCAATTATATATCTGTTTGGGGGTATAGAAGCAGTCAAAAAAGTTAAGGCATTTCAAATTTGATTCCATTTTATATATTTTACGCTTTAGTTTTGGGTAAACAATAATTTCCCCCATCTCTTTCGTTTTTTCTCTCTCTCTCTCTTTCATTAACTTTCTCATCCCCTCTGTTATTTCCTTTTCAATCTAAATTCTTTGATCCATTTTTTTTCTCTCTTTCTTCTTTCCTTCACTACAATTTTCTAAAAAAATCTCCTTTTTATCATCCGCTCGGTTTTCCGTCGTGCATTCGTTCAAAATTAGCATACCATTATAATACAAATTTTTAAGAACAAATACTTAGCCCTCCACAGGCTTTTTTATTTAATAAAGTCAAAATAACAAAGAAACAATCATAAAGTTATATGTTTGACTCACTCGGTTACAAAGTGGTTCTCTCACTTTTTATTTACAAAAAAAAATTGAATACAAAATGATAACAAAGTTGGTCAGACTCAGGGCCATTACATACATGATATCCAAATGGGACTCTTTTCATTGACCCGCCCCTTTTACACCTTCTGCTTCGTACATTTAAATGAGTAGGTGTAATGAGAAGTAAAGAGATATTAAGGACGGAAACTTCTGCTTTACCTTGAGAAGTCGGTCATCGATAACACAGTCAATCCATTCAATAAACGATTCGAGGGGTGCTTGCTTATTCATCAACGCTTCAAATTCGGCTAGCACTGAAATATAAACAATAATTACGATTGACCTTTATTGTAACCTTTTGATTGGAAAAGAGAATCAACTATATTATATTGTGCCCTTCTATGCTCATTTCCTTCCAAATGCGCATTTCTGTCTTCCTCATCTTCTTCTCAACCCCACATGCAGCTCACCCTTTTGTGTTATTTTCTGTACCCCCGATCTCTCGCTTCTTTTTTGGCATTGTTTGCTCTTTGTATCTTGACCGTGTTCTCCTATCTTTGTCATGTAAAGTACTGTGTTGTCCCGCTCTCGTCTCTGTTGGCACCCCCTTTTCCCCTATTTTGTAGTTCCTTTTGTAGTTACAAAGTTGTTAATTCAATTACTCGTTACTGCTAAGTATCATTTGAGGGGTCCACAATAATTGTACAAGCGTATAGCTTTTAAGTGGACCCCTCTGTTTCCAATTTGTATTTCCTAAATTGTTGTAAATGTTTATATTTGATTTGTAATGTCTGTTAGAAACATAAATAAATTGAATTGAATTACTAATTTTTATTTTAACCTTTGAACATTTGAGTTTCATCCCAAAAAAAAAATTAGGAGGGAGGGGGGCTCCCCAAATGACACAAAAAGCAAAGCGTGTGCGCCGCTTACGACGGTGTTCGCGCGATTGCGACAAACCGCTACAATACTACTTTGCGATAGTGGAAAATCGATTTGAGCCCTGATATGACTGAGAGAACTTACTTTCAACAGATGACGTCTTCAGTTCTTCTGTCAATCCAGCTTGATGGAAGGACGTCAGTGAAGTGACCGCTTTCAGATCTCTCAACATCTCTGTGATTGATTCATGACTTAGCAAGACAGATCGAGCGGTCTAAAAACAGTTGTAACAGAAAGATAATTGTATTAAATTACATGCAATCATTTTGTCTGTCTGTCTGGTGATGTCTGTTTCCACTTCTCTCTTCTCTCTCTATTTCTCTCTCTCTCTCTCTCTCTCTCTCTCTCTCTCTCTCTCTCTCTCTCTTTCTCTCCCTCTCCCTCTCTCTTTCCCTCTCTCTCTTTTCTTTCTTTCTTTCTTTCCTCCTCCCTTTCTTTATTTCTCTCTCTCAATTCTCATCTTCTTTCTCTCCCTTTATCTTTCTCGGTCACTCTCTTCATTTTCCCTCCGTTTCCCTATTTCGTCCTCTCTCTCTCCCCTCCCTCTCTCTCTCTCTCTCTCTCTATCTCCCTCTCTATCTCCCTCTCTCTCTATCTTTCTCTCCTTTTCTCTCTTTATCTCTCTTGAATAATTTCACAATCACGTTTGTAGGAATCTTAATTTGCCACATTCATTAGCCTTCCTGGCTATGAAAAGATAGAACCATCGATAAACTTTCCATTTCATTGCAGTATGGAACCGTATATGAAATAAATACAGCCATGACTTGTAAGTGAAATAAATAATGAAGGCAGATTTAGATTTAACTAAATTTTACTATAATTCAATGCTTTTCAATGCAAAATCTCCGTTTTATTGAGATAAAATGTTTTATCAACTACTATGATTTTTTTTTGATTTTTTTATCGAGACCTGGACCCTGTCTTACAAAGACTTTGATATCAATCGCAACTTATTTGCGATTGACATCAATCACAACTATGTACATAAGAGATAGGAGACTGCAAACTTGCGATTGATTGGAGGACTTGCGATTGATTTGGATCAATCGTTACTCTTTGTAAGACAGGGCCCTGGTTTTTACTTTCTAACCTGAGCTAAATGAATGAATGACATCTGGCGCCGAAGACTCTGAACGAAGACTCGAACCACTGTCGTATGAAAATCAGGAATATTGGTTTCAAATGTCTTCTTTTAAACTGTCTTTGTTCATTAATCGTTCGTTATAACTACATAACAAGGTTTTATTAGGTTAACATCTGCTTTTTATAATGTTGATGGAAAATTTTATTTAGGGCTGACATAATTTAGTTATCTTTTTTCGTGCTACTAATATGCTTTTGAAAATCAACGACAAACTTATAGCTTACGTATCGCTAATGCATGCATATCAGTCATTTAGGATATAGGCGTGGTTGGAAAATAATAGGTAACATTTCAATTTTCCATAGCCTGATTTAGATTACCTGATAGCACCCCTTCTGAATTCTGAATGAATTGTCATTATTTCTGAATTAACACATTCTTGTTAGTTTCAAAATGTGAAATATTGAGGAACATAAAGAAAAGTATGCTATTCAAAGCAACGAAGATTTCAGTAACGCTAGCGTTCTTTAGAATCAATAGACAGTTGATAATCATTGACAAAAGTGTAGTTTGTTTAAAGGTATTACTCAGTGTAGATCTTCACTCCTCTAGTACTACTTGATTCCTTACGACGATTGTACAACACACATCAAGAGAGAAATGGCATGTAAGTGGAATACATTATAACAGAAATAAAATTCAGAATTACCTGAGACTTACCTTTCAACTTCCTTCTCTTTACTTCCACTGGAATCTGGTCTAAAGACATCTCAAGCCAGACCGGGAGCTTCCTCGCAAATAATCTTATCTCATTCGAGAGGCTAAGGATTACATAATCAAGATCAACAATTTATCGTCCATGGTTTCTCTCATTTTGTCAATAATTATTATTTTGATTATTATTATTTGTTCGGCCATAAAAATCAGAAATTCACAGTGTACTAGTATACAAAGTCAACATAATAAAAACAATTATCTTAGACATAATAGAGAAAGAGATGAAATGAGGAGCAAGGAGAAGAGGAAAGAAATGTTGACCTATGGGGCAGGATTCGCAAAAAAATGAAATGCTTCACTGTTGCCCAGAGGCATGCGATTCCTCATATGTAACCAATCAGTTACACATCAGTTTTGTATCATAATTCTGTACATTATAAATGGGAATGGAGAGGTGAACACTTGGCGATGCACGCCTCTAGACTAAACCAACTGTAGCTAACGCGCTTTTGAGTTATCATTCGGCTGTTTAATATATCATGATAAAGTACCACTTTTCACTAAACCGGATAAGATGTTAAAGAGGAAAAACTTTGAACAAACCTTTCAGGAATATCTTGAATGGCTGCAGGGATCAGGACGTCATTAAGAACCTAAAAGAATATTGGAAAAACAGAAAATGTGGGTAAAGAATTATTTGATTTCAAAAGCTGAAATGTGCGAAAAATAAGAATTTCAAACAAAAGATATTGCATGGGAATAGCTAGGCTAAACGCAATCAATTGATGATGGTTATACAGTTCAAACACAAAATAAATAGACGTAAATGATATTAAAAGTAAAAGCTCAGTATGTTTTGACAGGCTCATTGGGGAAGGGGAAGGGGAGGGGGAGGGATGGAGCGATTCCACAAAAAAAACGGCACATCTTTTCCCCATGGTTTGCTAAAAAATCCTCATTGATTATACTGAAGACCCGACAGGAACCATGTGAGAATTACCTTGTAAAGAACCGAATCGCACAGAATTATGACATCAATGATGACGTCATACGTCAGTAGCCAAGACAGGTGAGAAGGCAGGCCTTGCCAGAAATGAAGAAGAAAATTCTGAACCTAAAATAAAATGAAGTATAATTGAAGGGAAGTAAAGTCTAATGATTACAATCATTCCAAAGATAAAAACTGCAGCTGTTTTGTCGCGTCATATCTGAAAAAGCTTTAAGTTAAACGTTCACTTTCCTACATGATTTTGTGTAGCTCTAAAAGGCAATGGATTTGTCGATGATGGTCATACTATTCAAGTATAAATCAAGTTTATGGAAATGAAGTAGTACTACTCATGTTAAATTACAACGGTCAAAACGACAAACGTTGATGATAAAAGATTTAGACCAGCTACACATTTCGATAAGGGAATATTAAATTACAAAACTTACACTTGCCTTAGCTCTGAAAAGCAATGGATTTGTCAACGACGGTCATACTATTCAAGTGTAAATCAAGTTCATGGAAATGAAGTAGTACTGCTCTCTTGTTTGAGAGCTCTTGATATTATAACGGTCAAACGAAAAACGTTGATAATAAAGGATTAGACCAGCTACACATTTAGATAAGAGAATATTAAACTGCAGAACTTACACCATGTTCACATTTCTATAGGCAGAAAACATTGGCTTATTGGCTCACTAGTACTTTGTATAATGTTTGTAGTATTCAAAATATTTCAAATACATATAATTATCATCGTGCAAAATAATGAAAAGCACAAAAACGCTCTCTTCAGCGCGATGCCAATACAAAATATAAGGTCATTTTATATGAAATGGATTTCCTACATTCATATGAATACACATTTCTATGAAGTAAACCTATTTCATATGAATTCATGCAACAGACATTTAATCAACTTCTTATTGTACCGACCTCATCAAAGTTATTCGAAACGATTACATCTAGCAGTCGTTGCGAGTGAGTTCGGTACATCAGTATGAATATCTCCACCTACGGTCAGAACATGATAGTTAAATGAAGTGTTAAAAACAGTTACTTGACATCTCAAATGTACATATAAAGAAAAAGAGAACCAACGGGGAATCAGAAATATACATGCAAATAAGAAGGGTAAAATGTGGGAAAAGGAGATAGGAGTAGTAGGTATGCGACTTGCGGTAGAATTATATCTTTACGGTGTGCTATAGATATTACTTTGTAGGAATTCGCTTCAGTTTCCAATCAGTTTTGGGGTAGTAAATACTCCTTAAAAAACACTCATTATAGGCATTTCAGTATTCTTATCTTTAGTTTTGTATTGTTCTTTTGACTTTTCGGTCATATAAAAATATATAATGAGCTGTTTTAAACATTGATTTGCATTGAAAATATGCATTTCCCATTTCAATATGATAATTCGTTTTCTCTGTGTCCCCCCATGGGGCTAAAGACGTTTCCTTGCACATCGTAATAATGTACAACGAACAGCGGCATGACAAAAAGATATACTAAATGAACTGATAAGAGTTTGCAATATCAAAAGGAAAGGGGTCCAAGCTTAAATTATAATAACTGGAATTAAAAAGTGAACCCAATCGCTTTAAAATCTTATTAGATTCTTACCTTTTCGCATGGTACTTCTGGAGGGAGAACAAGGTTTTTAGCATCCGGGTACTCTGGGAGGAGGGTTCCTGTCTTGGAGCTGAGAGAGAACTTCTTGTTTGATCCCTTAATAATAAGAAAATGAGAATATTGTGGGTTTAATTCGCGCTTACTACTCCGGCGAGGTCTCTAAGCTCTTTACATCGAATGAGCCCTCCCCCCCCCCCCCGCATACAATGTAAGCACATTCTCCATTCTCCACTCCATGGGGAGCGTTAAAACCGGATGATATTAAACAGACGCTCATAATGCTGATCAAACTACATTGACTTTCACATCCTACCGGTTATTCAGGGGTAAGAGCATACAGGGGAACCACTGTATCATCTTATATTGAAGTATTTGCCGGAAATTGTAGAACAACAATCGCTTCTTAAAAAGTATTGCCTTGCTTCACATTTTTTTTTGTATGACACTCAATTATTCTTGTTTTCTCAAGGACGAGGGTAAATGTGATTCAGCCTATTTCTTACTATTATTTTCACGTCATTTCATATAGACTGGACCATTTTCCCCTCACAAATTATAGAATTAAGAATTCATTTTTTTGAAAGAAATGCTACTACTTTTGTTGTACTTACCTCCATCTTCGGTTTCTTTTCCGAAAATCTGGAAGAAATAAGATTTTTTTTTTGCATTATAATTTATTCTGAAGCGTTATTATATTCAGTACAATTATGTTTGACGAAATATTTTTTTCTTTTTCACCTCAAGTTCTTTTTTGCAATTTAGATATCATTAAACCGCATAATTACTACATCAAAGGGTTTTAGGTCTACGCTGCAGAAAAATATTTCAAGAAAAACCATTTGAATGCTTTTACAAATTCTACTAACATATAAGTTATACGAACGAACAGTCATGACTATAATGAAAATTATGCGTCTAACCAATTTCCTCTTCTTCTTTTTTTTCATTTCAACTTATTTCAGCACCATAATTAAAAAAGCTACACTAAAAAGTTGAATCGGACAAATTAATAATCGTGATAAATAAAAGGGAAATCGCGATACAAAAAAAAAGCGAATTGCTTGAAAGATGTAGCTCCCGTCTTTCAGATACATAATATGTGTGGAATCATTTATAATCCCTCTGTTCCATTGATGGGGACCATGCAGTATAGTGTTAATCCTCACGTTCATGGACAACAAATATAAAGTTACAGTTACACAATTTCACTTGAAGCACCGAGATCGTGACTGTCCAACCTATGAGTCATACAAAATTGTTAAGTATTCAAGGTCCAACCATAACATGATCAAGTAACAGATATATCCTATTGACTCGCTTTGTGATACTGACACTTTAAATTTCGAGATAGCACGCTTGTCATACTATAATATTAATAACAAATTTGGATTAAAATAGCACTTAATGATAATATACCATCTCTGAGCGCTTTACAAATATTATTATTACCCCATTCATAGGATTCATTCATGCACCGTGTGCACCATATCCACTCCCTAGGGAGTATTTCTAACATTTTTTCATCATGAGGGCTATATGGAAATTTCTATTACAAAGGCTTTTGTAATCCTACCAGGTCCCCATTTTTCTCCTGGGTATGGAGTGGCAAATGAAGATTAGTCTTGCAAAAGAGCATTAGTGTCGTGTCGACTCTATACCCACATCTGTTATTATACCTTGTAAGTCCAGGACCCGAGTAGACTGAATGATAGTAGATAGAAGTCCTTTTGATGCTGATTCCATAATAGTGGTATCTGGAAGATAGAAATAATACGACCTCTTAAAGCGATACTGAATTGGTGAATTTGTTGTGTATATTTTGTTGCACAATGCCATCTCATAATCAACTTGTACGCGATGCGAGAACCAACGCAGCTTGAGAAGCAGCGAGTTACGGGACCATACTGCTACAGCCGACCTGAGATGGCGCTAGAATGGATTCTGCTGTAGTGCTTCGAATATAGAATGGCTTAAGAGCTTAATTAGAAATGGTGACTGGAAGATTAGAGTATGATAGCTGTAGATACATTTTTTTAATGGATTTACACTCAGTATTCTTTCAAAGGAACGAGATCCCTGAAAAAGGATTGTGAAATCAGCTTGCAGCTTATAGCTATACCGTGTGAGTCAAAAAAAGGTTTACACCTAGAAAATTGCTAATTATTTTTAAAATCATCAATGAACACTAAATCATTATAGATCTTATGAAAGAGTGTTTTATCCCAAATCATTTGGTACCATTTTGTGTGGTATGTGTTCATGCTTGGATGAACAGGTGGCATTATTTGCGAGAGTGCTAAAATCTACTTGCGCCAAAGTGATGCCTACAGTATGTATTATGTTGGGATTAGCGGAGTGAGAGAATGAATTGAATGTATCAAA
>JARBES010000117.1:5331264-5346063 GCA_030265145.1 Strongylocentrotus pallidus
TTTAACCCACCCCCCCCCCCCCCCCCCCCCCCCCATAGACACATATTTCTGATTCTCCTTTATTTGTGATTGGACAGCAGCAAAACAGTATTTTTTTGCTCATACACGTGTTTGCTTCTTGTGCCCACTTTCCTCTGAATGCTTTGTGTTCTTAACTTTAAACAACAGAATGTATCTAATGCAGGAATAGTATCATCTGTGGAAAGCCAGGAAGGTGTTAAAGAGAAGGTTGAGTTCTGGGGAGAGGTGAAAAGAGAAGGTTGAGTTCTGGGGAGAGGTGAAAAGAGAAGGTTGAGTTCTGGGGAGAGGTGAAAAATATAATGTGGGTGTTTTTTTTATTGTTATTTATGCGTGTGTGGAAGAAAATCAGAGTAAAAAATGTTCCCTGAAAAGCATAGCTCTTCAAATGCCTTCATATTCTAAATATGACATGTAACAGCTTAAAAATAAGGACCACGTTTTAATGCCACATGTTTCTGTAGTCCCATACACAACAATCTGCATACAGTGATTATTACTTTTACCAACCCTGGGCCTCATTTCTTATCATTCTTATCATTCCAGAACCTAGTAGTACACACTAATACTTATATGCTACATAATCAACTTTTTCTGATCGTTTCCACAACATTTTTTTTACAATGCAATCGCATGACCAGAACTCAACTTTATCTTTACCTCTTTGTAAAAGCATATAGTTCAGGACTTTGTGGCTTTCAGCAGAAGATATATAATTGATAGGTCTATATGAAAACACATAAAAACTGATCTCTCATTCTCTATGTTTCTTTCTCTTTCTCTCTCTCTCCTCTTGTATTGTATGCTGTACAATATATTTTGAGTAAAAGTCTACCTAACAGGCTAACACGCTGAATACATGCAGTATGTGTGCATGAATCGTCTTTAAGTCTGTCTCTCTCTCTCTCTCTCTCTTCATACATGTATCCTTCTTACTACTTTGAACAAAACAAAGTTTTTCTTTTCTTTTTGTCTGCAGTTGGCATTTGGCATTTGGGTGTAATTGGACAACGTTACAGCATATCAATTCTCAAAGTATTTTGCATTTACTATGATGAATTAATAGGCTAACTTGTATCAATAATTTCCATAGATTATAATTTTATAATCTATGGAATTACCAAAAATATTGAAAAGACAGTATTAAAGACATTGTTTAACAATGCCAAATCTGATATGCATGGCCCTACGTGTTATCATTGTCTGTGATATGGTGTAATATTGAAGCCCTAAACAAAATTGTGCTTCAAAATGATCATGAAGTGCCTCAAAAAGTAAAAATCTTTGAGTGACCGGTTTTACCATACTCATTTACCCCAATAGACTGTAGTGTTAGGAAAACCGTTAGGAAAACAAAAAAATGATATTTCGATTTCCAATCCTAAATATTTTGATAATCAGACAAGCGATTTTGCTTCTAAAAGTCATGGGATTCCTGACTGACCTAAAGGTTTAAAATTATGATTGCAGTATTAGCTAAACCCAGCATTTTTTTTCAAAACCTGAGGCAATGACTGTTACTGAGTCACTTTGAGAAAAACTACATCCTACAAAGATAAGTTTAGATCAACACAAAGACATAACTAGGAAGGATGTAACTTAGTAAACGAGAAGGAAGCTTGCTGACCCTAAGACAAGCGTTCTGCTTTTCCTTGAGTGACCTTCGACCCATTTGACCAATCAAAGTAGGTTATCAACCAATTGTGTAAAGATGAAAAGAAAAGGCGGAAGAGAGTAGAAAAACAAAGCCGTGTCTCCTTCCATCTCTGAGAAGTGTGTCAGGCCTCACAAGACGGGGGAGGGGGGAGGGAGCATCAGTAGGCTCATCTCCACTAGCCCAGACAAGGGTACCCTGACTTTGCTACTACCAGGGGGGAGTTTCACAAAACCTGTCATCAGTGACAAATGACATTTTTTTTATAAGCTACTGAAATCCTTGCTTCTGATTGGTTATCAGCAGATTTGTCACTGATTTTTGTCATTTGTCATTGAAAAAAGGCTTTGTGAAACGAACCCCAGTTTGTGTTTAGCTTTGGTACAAGTGACCCCCAAATATTCACAGATCTTTTACACATGGAGACGTCCCACTTTGTGCATTTTAGAATGATCGCTTCCAAAGTGATGGAGATGCTTCATGAATACCTTTGTTTGCCTTCTTATCAAGAATACTTCCACCTGTGCATCAGAGAATGTGCCATCGATGAAACCCAAACAAGCTCAAAAGGAAGTGCCTAGTCTCATCATCTTTATCAAAAGAGTAAATATTTCATAAATATAAATAGTTTATCAAGCTAATTTCCTTGGATCAGAATAAGTGGGCTACCTTGGCCACTTGGGCTAATAAGAGAGTCTAGTCTCATCAGCATCGAAGGATTGCATATTTTGTAACAACTTTTTAAGGCTAATTTACTTGGAACAGAATTAGGGGGCTACTTTGGCTAATGAGGAAGAGCCTAGTCTCATCATCTTCATCTCAGGAATACATATTTGTAACTAGTTGTAAGAAGACACTTTCAGAGAAAATTGAGAGTTACACTGACAGAGGAGATACCATCTTGGTTATTTGATACAAGGCTGGAATTTGGGCCAGGGAATGAGGGCCAAGTCACCTGACACTGCGCTAGGATGCAAAGGATGATCCAACAGTCCTGAAGAAAATATTTCTAAAGGGACTTGTTGAACTAATCAACATAACTTTTCCTTGAGTTTTGTAACACTGTATTTAAACCGATATGCAATAATTTGTTAAATTGCTATAGGCTTAATACAGGGACCACCTAGCTCCCATTGGCTTTTAATACAGGCTATTGTTAAAATTTGGGCAAATGATTGGAAAAGGTAGAGGCATAGAGGCATCATCTGCTGGTCCTTGAGAGATTAATACTGTATGCCACCCTCAAGTATTTTTTTACCTGGATATACCTGGAACCAGCACATTTCAGAGTACATGCCATGAACATAAAACTAACTTGTGTGAGAAGACAAGTAGATGCACTCGTATACACAAATCTGGTCATAAAAAAAAAATATATATATATATACATAACAGACAGAAAATAATGTATAACCTACAGCAGAATGGAAAAAAAATATTTACAATAAATTAAAGCACACATATAAATTAATATACAAGAGAGTAACATATGAATTAAATACTTAAGAAGTGAAACAGAGATAGATACTGAGAGCTGTAGAAATATAATGTGAGATATTTAAGAACAAGATAAAAAGAAAAAGAAAAGAAAAAATTATGGTGATAGAAGTGAAGAAGTATGGAAGAGGATTGTAGGTAAAAAGTGAGAGAAAAAACTAAGCAAAGTAATTGAGGGGTAGAGGACAAATGAAAAGGCAGAAAGAGAAGAATTCAAGAACTGGAGAATATTAAATCACAAAGTGGGTGTAAATTAAAACCACAGGAAACATTAATAGTGTAAGCTAAAAAACAAACTAATAAAAGCAGAATCAGCTTCAAATTAAAGACAATCACACTACCGATCTGACGTCACTACACTTCTGAGTCGATTTAACTTTAATTTCCTTCTCCAAGGAAGCTTGAAATCCATTGAAATTTAGATTTTATTAAGTATATGATTATTTGGATCCTCGATTATTAAGATTTCAAGTTGGAATGTTCATATTAAATGCTATTGCAAAATTCTTCCCAAATTGGATCGTAGTCATATCATGTAATGTGAGGTGGGCTCAACAGTTTGAAATAATAGTTTTACAGTCAAGATATTTAAGACCCTACTTATATATACAGTTAACAAGTGAATTATTCATACCCTTACCAAGTTTTGTAATTTGTTTAAATACGTGAAAATCGATTTCTCCCTTTTTATGTTTCTTGAGAATGTGACATATTACAGATTACATCTATAAGTATTCAACAAAGGCCCTAATTCAGCCGGTCAACCTTTCATACTTTAGTTACGAATGACACAAAAACATCACTATGCTGTTATGAATTTAAGTTCATGATTTTGTTATTATTATTATCATTATATATATTTTTTCAACTATTGTTCCTCATTATGTTAAACAGGGCCTCGTGGAAGACCACCATTATTGGTGATAATGAGTTACAGTGTACCCTGTCTAAATACCAGAAATAAATCAATCAATCAATCAAATTTACAAGGCCTATGACTAATTTAGTTGATAACCGTATGTCTAAAAATGGTTTGTGCTTGTTGTTGTTGTCATTCATTTATGAATGTTTACGTCGCTAACTAAACTGTTGGTCTTGGGACAAGGCTTGATATGGTGTGTTGTATGAAGTGAGTGATGACATAAACTAATCAATTATGATACAGATCTAGAAGCGACATGTTTTGTTCAGGCCACACATACCTCCCGTCGTCGCAAGTGTGCCAGCTTTAACATTCAATAGACTTAGTTCTACACCTAGTCTGCATGACTAACATTAACAATTTTAAAATCGTAGTACAGTTCCTTTTAACATGGAAAGAAGTAACCAAAAAATGATAATAAAAAAGTTTTTTTTTTAATGAAAATAAGAAAAATGTAGGTCTTAAAATTTCTGTAGAATTTTTCTTTGCTGAATTATGTAAACAAAGACTGATATAAGACAGTGCCATTCAAACAAATGTTATAATTTGTTTCTTTTAAAACATTGACTTGCTAAGTTTATAATGCAGTACGCTTGCTCTCTCTCTCTCTATTTGTTTCAGGTGGAAAAGCAGTAAAATTTTAAATCTATGTGATCTATTTTTTAGAATAGTATTGAACCAGAAATAATTATTTCTAAGCATTTTTGCCTTATCAGAGAAAAAGTTTAAGGTTAGACATGAAACCCACAATTAAACGGTTATGTAGATTATAAAAGGGATAAAGCCTAGAACTGAGGCTAGTTCTAGGATGCAGGCACAGACTCTTTTTAAAATGATTCCATTAAGCCTTGCACCTAGCCTAACTCCAGTATGCCAGTCCCTGAGAGGGTCCGGAGAGGCTACAGGCCAGGGCCTATAGGTGCAGTCGACAGTCTTCAAATTTAAACCCTGTTATATGAGTTATGCCTAAGCAGGTATTGGCCTACAAGCAAGGCTAAAAACCTTTATCAGCAGCCAATCAGAATCTGGTTCTTTTCAACGGTTTGTTCTTATAGTTGCCAGTCAAATTATTTGGTATCTCATTTTCTTTTTTCTTCTTGAGTGCAAGGATAAAAGCTTTATCGTTTTTGTTCAATACCACTCTGTGATGAAATAAACCATTTCATTATGAATCTACTTTCCCCTTGGCATAACTCCAAAACATCTGTTAAAGAGAAGGTTGAGACCTGGGAGAAGGTGAAAAATAATTTGTGAGCATTATCATTGTATCATACAAGTGAGGAAGAACATCAGATAACAAATGTTCCCTGAAAAGCATGTCTCCTCAAATGCCTTAATATTCTAAATATGGCATGTAACATCATAAAAATCGGGACAAATTTTTATGCCACATGTTCGTGTAGTCCAATATACATCTTTCTGTGTACAGTGCTTGTAACTTTACTAAGACTAGGCAAAATTTCTAATCATTTTGATGATTCCAGAACCTTGCAGTACACACCAATACTTATATGCTAGATGATCAACCTTGATCAATTCCACAACGTTTTTTTCACAATGCAATCGCAGGACCAGAACTCAACTTTATCTTTAAGAGCCAGAAGGGCGTTAGCTATGTGTTTGGAAGTATA
The DNA here is from genome assembly GCA_030265145.1 of Strongylocentrotus pallidus. NCBI lineage: Eukaryota > Metazoa > Echinodermata > Echinoidea > Camarodonta > Strongylocentrotidae > Strongylocentrotus > Strongylocentrotus pallidus. The sequence continues at coordinate 5,336,987 of JARBES010000117.1, forward strand.
TAGAAGCTAACAGCCTTATGTCTCCCAGCAGAAGATAATATCTACATCTATAGGAAGTATTTTGTCCGGTGAAAAAAAAAGTAGATTCACAATCTGTCCTTTCACTGACCCTTGTACTAACACAGTGCATTTCTTTATATGTTTGCATTCCTCAATTCCAGGCAACCCCCTCTGATGGATAATTAGGGTCTCAGTTCAAGTACAGGTGAAGTTCAGAGAGCAAATTAGGATGGGGGGGGGGGGACTTTGACTGATGAACCTGCAAGACTGAAATATGTCACTTATATGGTTGCTTCTCTTTGCTTGTGATCGATACTTCAGTCAAATTCAGCTTTATGTCCCTGTATGGTATTCTCATTTTCACTTCTTGATATGAATCCTATGAATTTTTCTTAAATACCATTTTATGTATACATTTACTATTACCTTTTCTTTTTGCACGTTCATTTTGTATGATTTAAAAGTCCTGTCTTGATGTTGAAAGCTCCTCAAAATTGCTACCATTCTATCAAAAGATCTATTAAAAAACTTTGATAAACAACAGTCAATCTTTTTATAAGGATCATTAATGTAAGAAAGTCCTAAAAGTGCTCCCCTTGTTAAGTAATCCTCTACCAAAGATAACAATAAACTGAATTATAAATTTCCATGGAAAATCCAAAAATTTGAACAGTGAGAAATAATAGCCAATTTAAGCCAATCTTTACACTTAAAAAAAAACACGGTTTTGATTTCTTTCATTAAATGAAAGCCCTTAATTTATCTTTTACCAGATATAAGAGAAATATCTACACATTGATATGAACCTCCAACAGTTTCTTTCATTATTAGAGGTTTCCTTTACATCAAAACTGTAAATTAGCGGCCAGTGGCATAAATTTTTCATTTCCGGTGCATTCACCTGAGAGGAGGACAGCCTTGAAGATACACTAGGAAACAGTGTAGGGATGATTTCAGGGAAGAATGTTGCAGACACAACATGATAGAATATCATCTTAGCTATCGGGAAGGCCAAGAAGGACTGGATGATGGATCCCGAGAAGCAAACGGCTCCCCCTTTAGGCCTGTTTTCATCAGCTCGAGTTTGCCAAATAATACCTTTTTTAACTATCCAGATCGCAAATTAACCAGTTAATTTTGCGCCTTCATCAGCCCGCAGTTGCAATTAGCGGGATATTTGGTCGAGAAAATATCTCAAGAAATCTTGGTCTTGTTTCCAAAATATCCCGCTATTTGGGAAATAGCTGGCTAATTTGCGCCCGTCCCAGCTAGTTTGTGTTGAGCATGTCGGTCTGGTGACGGCGCATTTTCGAGCTTCGGGATAATATCCAGAGTCTGAAAATAGCGGGTTAACGGGCAAACTTAAGCTGATGAGGACAGGCCTTTTGTGGAGCTAACTCTGTGTTTAACACAATTACATTGATTGAAACAAATGAAAAGAAACCAAAACCCTACGACGTATCTTCTTTGACAGTATTAGGGATGATGATGCAATGATGCAAACTTAACTAGGAACAATCCAAACTAAAAATGCTCTGAAAGTCAGGATCTGTGGAAAATTGTTGCTATTTGTGTATAATTGTAGCACTAAAATAATTAATGCACATTATTTTGCTCTACTTTTGTTTACCAACTCTTGTGATGCTCCAGCAGTATTATGAGCACTTGCGAATGTATGGAAGGGACATTGGAAACGGGGGTGGTGGTGGTTGGGATGTACCGTTGTCTAAGGGTGCGTTTATCATCCATTTTCTGGCCTATAATCAGCGTTTTCAAACGTATCTCAGGCAAATTTGCATGGTAATAAAGGCAAGCCTGTTTTCAAACATCTTTAAATATGGGTATATTGACACGCCAAAAAAAGTGCGTTTTGAATGTGAGAATGAGCCAGAATCACGTTTTTGTTTTGAAACACACATACTTATCGGACCTTCCCAGGTTAATTTCCGGTCCGGAAAAATAGCGCGCACCATGTGCTGTGCCCTAGTTGACCTCCGAACAACTGCTTCCCGGGTCAAACAGCGCAAAGCAGTTTCGCAGAGACAATTAAGGCCTTTATTTCGAATCGTGACAAGTTGATAAACGAATCATGTCCATATAGTGGAGTTCGATATGTAGGTATAGAAACGCTGTTTCGGAGTGGTAAAAGATGATAAACGCACCCTAAGATAGTCAATGGGAGAAATACAGTACAAATCTTTACAAATGGGGGGGGGGGGGGGTGATCGTACCATTCATGACGTACTTTTGATTAGGAAAATGGATATTGATAACTCTCTGGAGGTTTTTCACATGGGTATAGCCTCATTTCTTTTTCAACTTTTTTTCTTCTCTTCTCGTGGAAGAGGGCATGTGGAGTTTGAGATTGACGTCATTGCCCCAGCTAGTGCAATTGATCCGGAGTTGATTGGGGACAATGAGAGTTTTGTGAATGACCTGCCTTAGGTAAGACAGGACAAGATGAAACGATGCAGGAATGGAAGAGAGAAGAGGAACGCTAAGAGCCCCCCCCCCAAAAAAAAAAAAAAGGAAAAACAAATAGGATTACACAAGAAAGTTGAAAAAATAAGGCTACACAATTTGAAAAATGAGTAAAGCACATCTATCACAAGCCTTGACATGTGTATTCCTTGAATTTCATAAAAAGTGAAAGAAATAAAATCTTCCCGGTGGATTACTAAAATTTCCTTACCTTCAAGTGCAGGAAGTGACCAATATAAACAAAAGGACATTTTAATTCATATCTTACTTAAACTGTCCTAATATCAAGTAGTCAAACTATGAACATTGGTCCAAATTTGTTTTATCACAAAGGTGTTTTCTTTCTCTACAAATATTTTCCTTCTACTGTTTGATGTGTGTGTGTGTATGAATCAACATAAATAGTTTTTAACTAAGTTTCAACTATTCTCATCCAAACATTTCTCAATTGAGGACATCATTAATTTCAATTATTTATAGGAATGTTGTATAAAACTGTTAGTGTTAGATCTACATGTTAAAAGAGCATAGACATATACCCAAATAGTAAAATAACAGTTCAAACCAATGCACACTTATTATTTCGCATCTAAAACTTGGCTGCATATTACACTTTCAATCCATAAATAGGCCCTCTATTGCTATCTCTCTTCTTACACTATGGAAACTCAACTGGGCAGGGGGGGCCCCCCCCCCAGGTCACGCTGCCAATCTGGTAGACTTGACCTTGCCGGGTCATTTAAGAAAGGTCATTAGAGGGTCGAACGCCACGTGCCGTGATTAGTGGTCGCGTGGCAGGCAAGCGAGCAGACAACGAGGCAAGTAGACAGGGATGGAGGCAGGCAGGGAGAGCCGTGAGCTCGAGCTCTGGAGACTGGTTGCATGTCTTATCATTTCACTGACAAACCTAGTACGGAGGCCTGGTAGTACAGCTACGGGCCAATCAAACCACCAAAGTAGATTTCCCGCTCACAAGCTTAGCTTCTAAAGGGGTCCTAAAACCATTCATTTTATGATGTAATCAAGTTAATATATGTACCAGTCTCTTTTTTATATAAAATATCATATCATGTTTTGTGTGGTTTCAAATAAAAATTAACTTTAATGTACTCCAGTGACCATGGCAGACAAAAGTTTAGAAAGAAGCATACAAATCTTTAGTAAAGGGAAAGAAAAGGGGAAGAGAGAATTATTATACAAAATATTTTTAAATTAAGCTGGCTATGTGAGAGCTAGATAGAGGAGATAGAGGAGGGAGAAAGGGAGAGAGGGAGAAAGGGAGAGAGGGAGAAAGGGAGAGAGGGAGAAAGGGAGAGAGGGAGAAAGGGAGAGAAATAGAGAGAGGGGGAGGGAGGGAGAGGGAGGTCAAGGAGGGGGGGAAGTGAGCTGCAGCATTTGGGATTTTCAGCCGAGAATCAGACTTTTAAAATATGTCTAGTTCTTCTCTTAGATTTTCTAATGGACATAAATTTGAATTATACAATACAGAAAATGAAATTCACAAAAACAGCGAGTTTAAATGACCAAATTAGGATTTCTGAAATCTCATGAAAACAATCAAGATCATAATGGTGTTTATATAACATCACACTTTTCTATTTTCCATTCAATATCTATGCCAGATTCTTTGTTATACCAAATGTATGTTTTGTGCATAACCTATGCAATTTAAGTACAAATATGATTGTTAGGTCTAAATTATTTGGGACAAAGAACCAAAGCGAAAGCTTATGATTAGAGTGTGCTACAGCTTATATCATAACAACATACCTGCCAACATTTGAAAATAAGAATTAGGAATGTCTAGGACGGGTCTGCAGCAATGGATCTGTGACCAAACAACCCCATTTTGCCATTTAAAAAATATACTATAATTCTTGCATCTTACCAATGTGTTTGAAATCATTGACTTAGAACGGGTGGAGAGGAAGAGAAAGACAGAGAGTGACATAGACACAGAGAAAGAGAGAATGTGTTTTGGTTGTGCCTTCATTACAAAGAAATACAAAATTTGGATAGCTCAAAATGAAAAAAAGAAAGAAAAAAACTAACAGACAATCAAGCATGTAAGAATATTGAGCAGTATTTGAAGAGAAGGGGTAGGAGTACAGTAATTAGGTATAATAAAGTATGTGAATAAGAACAAAGAAGATGAATTCCACAGAAATACAACATATGGTAAGAGAACTTTGAAATAAACATATGTAGTTGATTTGGTAAGCATTCTTGCTGTCAACTCTATATAATCAAAAGTGAAAATAGTACTTCTCACAATTTCATTCTTGTTCTCTCTTATCATATGTTTGGAGCCAGAAGGGCATTAAAAACTTATACTTTAACACAGAGTTAATGCCCTTTTGGCTCTGAACGGCCTTACACCACTCTCTCTCTGTCTCTCTCTCTGAATTTTCAGTTTATCTTCCTGTTAATATAACTTGTATCTCTATCTCAAACTATTTCACTTTCCTTATTTGAAGTCAAGCTGACTTTCTCCTTCACTTTCACTCTCTTCACATTCAACTTGAAGAAAGAATGCTTTTCATCTTAAAGACTTATTTTCACTTTCCTACAAGTAACCCTCCCGCAAAATTATACAACAAAAATGAAAGTTATTTCTGGAAGAGGAAGAATTAACAACGAAAGATACACAGCTGTCACTCACTCAATAACAAAGTGGTATTTCAACCGATGCCCCCATATATGACCAAGTAAACAATACATATTATCTAAACAAGTGCATATAGAATTGTACAACTACTATACACAGTGGCTGTTATATCAATAGCGAGAGAGCATGTATAGGCTAGATTAGGACCCCTCTGAAGGTAGAGAGTTCCCCATGTCCAGCGGCTAACGAAGAGGGCACACAAGCCTACATAACTCGTGTTCTCCGCGACGACGCTACTAACAAACCAGGGACCTACATGTACATGCAGTAGATGGATTCTCGCCCATCTGGACATGCAGATTCGGAACAGAGTACTAATAACAAAATTTGTTAACTTCTGGTTAATTCAGATTATATCATGGGTCAGTTTAAAGTCATGATTATCTATATATTATTTTTTCTTTCTCTTTTTGGGGGGCCCCTCTACTGAGGGATTGTATCACCAGATGTAAAAGGCACTAAGGAAGAACATTGCTGCCTTTCTTTGGGAGAATTTTGATGAAGCATTTTGTACAATCAACTGTGTAAATCTAAAAGAACCTCTGTTTTCTTCTTGTTCTATATCAATATGGGTGCTCATTTTTTCATTCATTAAAATAATATTAGAAATACATACATGCTGGTTTAACATGTGTATGAGAGCATTGTGAATTTGTTTGCCAAGTATTACAATACTGTATTACAATACTGTTGACATGAGCAAACGGGCAAGCAGAATATTAGCATTCTACTGAAATGACGTCAAGCTTTTTTTTTAAAGATAATTATAGATCATTAATTCTAAATGCATTTGTAACAGTCAAAACACCTTGACTACTAATCGACTTCATAACGTCCATAGTGAATCAAATCCTTATAAAAACTAATGTGGGAGGGGGGGGGGGACATAAATCTTTGTTGTTGTTTTCTTTCCACTGACATTCATCACTCTGAAAGCAAATATAAAGTAAAAGTGTGTGTGACCACTCTAGTGACCACCAACAACAATTCTCAGTATCATTGTTTTGACAATGATTATAACACCTTTGAATTTCTGAAATATTCTCTTTGATGAGGTCATGCATATATTTGTAACCTAATGTCAAGTACAAAAAATGAAATAGTGAGACTAACTTTTTTAATGTATTGATTCACAAAATTGTGCACTGAAACAAAATACATATCTGATTAAGATTTTGTGTAAATTCAATCTCATTTTGTTGACAATATAGATAGGTCTATAGGCCTTTGTTATCCCCTATCATTTAAGTATTTTTGTACTGCTTCTTTTCACTTACACTATTACACTATTCACTATTCGATTTAATTTAATATTTGTTCTCATTGTCTGTGATTTTATGTGAATATAGAAAATAAATGAACTTAACTTTAACAAATACAGCTAAAACAAAAACAGTAACATTCTAAAATGTGATATGAGTCATTTTTATGTATACATATGTCATAAATTTGATGTAGATTTGAGAAGTTTCTCACTAACACTTTTACAGATGTTAATGTTGTTGATAAATACGCCTACAGGCAAGTCTCTCACAGTGTGTTAGGCTATTGTAGAACAAGTAAATCAAACGGCAAATATCAAAACGATGTCAAACTGAGTAATGACATCATCTTAAAGATTACATGTTTAAGAGATTAAAGAAATTCAATTAAAGACATTCAATGAAGAGAAAGCCTCAAATCCAATGTGTGGGTTTTTTCAGGAATTCAGGTGGGCTTTTTCAGATATGCTTTAAATTATCAATACCCTTTCCTTGGAAGCAACAATGATAACATTTACACAGAATTGTTTACAAGGCTATAATCAATTAAATATGAAATGCAGTAAACATCAGATTGAATGACTCATTCCAAGTATTGTTTATGATTTTTGTTTTTCAATACTATTCATGGTACAATTTCTTTACATGTCTCATATTCTTGATAATGGAATGCTTCTATCTCATAAACACATAGACATGTATATAAAATATTCTGTTCAATAAACATGTATTGCTTGATAATTGATGAATATATATTATTGATTATATGTAGAATTATCAAGAATTGATGTGAACTCCAAAGAAAATTTCAAGATAATTTCAAGCATTGTAGAAAGCGAAGAAGGAATAACTTGTTTAAGCTTTCATAGTATAAATAAATCTAAGATGTCTTAATTTCATTAAATGTCTGCAGACTAACCCAATCAGAAAGATTCCATCTCTACTCTCTCAATTAAAAACTAACATTCATGTTCATCATCTTTTAGCAATTATACAGTCAGTTATTTTTGTCTTTTAGACAATCACATTAATTTACTTTTGTTTAAAGCCAATTCCTGCTGGCAATGTCCAATATTTTCCTTCTTTTTCATATTGTTGTGGATAATCTCATTTGTAAATGTTTACAACTAGTCATTCCTTTTTCAATTTCTACAATGCTTGAAATTATCTTGAAATGGTATTTGTTGTTCAACAGACATGTAATGAAATTAAGACATCTTAGATTCATTTATACTTTGAAAGCTTAAACTAGTTATTCCTTCTTCGCATTCTACAATGCTTGAAATTACCTTGAAATTGTATTTGGAGTTCAAATCAATTCTTGATAATTCTATATATAATCAATAATACGTATTCATCCATTTTCAAGCAAAACATGATTATTCAACATAATATTCTTGATCATTTATATAATAAAGAATATATCAACATCAATTTTTAAGCAAAACATGATTATTCAACATAATATTTGTATATACATATCTATGAATTTATGGGACAGAAGCATTCCCTGTCATTAAAACATAAAAATTGTGCAATATGTAGTTTACCAAGAACATGAGACGTGTAAAGAAAGAATATCATAAATAATCTTAAATAATAGATAGTTGTGAGCTATCTCATTTACTGTATTATAATGTGGAAAAACATTATAGTACCAATATAACAAGCTGGATTTTTTCCAAACCAACCCATCTTTAGCCACTAGTTCGTGTAGATTGCAGATAAGTATAATCAGTAGATCAGAACAATGATTTGGCGGAAGTACTCAAAATGCCCTCTATTATTATTCTGTATGGTAATTTTCTTTGTGACTATGGTGTATAAATAAAGTGACCATGCACACAGTGGAATAATATGTCTTGTGATGAGATGTGAACACACTGCAACACTGTGTCAATGTGTAAGCAATGTAAGTGTGTTAGCAATGTAAGTGTGTTGTTGTAAATACAGTGGCACAACTTTTTAACAATTCACAGAGACAAAAATGCAGTGTGGAAACAATGTGACCACACTGTGGAATACTGTGTACTGTGAAAATTTTTAAACACATTGTAACACTAACCAGTGTAAACACAATACCTGTCTGTTATAATGATAGGGTTGCACGTGTACTGCAAACTTCATAGAGACAAAATATGCAGTGTGGAAACAATGTAAACACACTGTGGAATACTGTGACAAGATGTAAACACTGTGTCAGCGTGAAAGCAGTGGTTGTCTGCTGTAGTACATTGGCACAACTTTGAAAACATTCACAGGGACAGAAATTCAGTGTGGAAACAATGTGACCACACTGTGGAATGTTGTGTACTGTAAACAAACATGTAAACACACTAAAACATTGTGTTTACCAGTGTGGAAACAGTGTAAAATCAGTGTTTATCCGAGGTCATAGTGCGGTTGCACTGGTTTTGCAGATTTCACAGGGACAGAAATGCAGTGTGGAAACAACGTGACCATACTGTGGAATGCTGTGTCAAACAAACTGTAATATTATGTAAAATGACTGTAACATTGTCAAAACCAGTGTGAACAATAATGTCTGTCTGTTGTTGAAGAGGCAGTGGCAAATGTTTTGCAAACTTTGCAGAGACAGAAATGCAGTGTGGAAACCAGGCACAGTGCAGTGGTGCTATCAGTGAGCGTATTTCTATCGAGCTATG
>JARBES010000117.1:5700982-5711887 GCA_030265145.1 Strongylocentrotus pallidus
ATCGCGACAGGCTCAATGGCCGAGGCTGCCCTTCCTTCACCCGCAACGCTAGCAGTCTACGGAGACAAGGACAAGACCGAGATAGTCCTGGAACCACCTCACGGTGAAGGTTTCCTACCAGGCAGTGCAGAGAGCTTTAGGGTGAGTAGATGAAGTAATTGTATGTACAGCTGTATTTGATAACCGGTCACCAGCTACACTGGTAGTCTATTGTACGTGGCCAGGACAAGACTGAGTTGGTCCTGGAACCGTCTCACGGTGAAGGGTTCCTGCCGGGCAGTGCAGAGAGCTTTAGGGTGAGTAGATGAAGTATGTACAGCTGTATTTGATAACCAGTCACCAGCTACACTGGTAGTCTATTGTGGCAAGGATAAGACCGAGTTGGTCCTGGAACCGCCTCATGGTGAAGGGTTCCTACCAGGCAGTGCTGAAACTTTAAGGTGCGTTTTACGTATGAGATTCAATTCAAGCTGGGTAGTTGGTTGGTTGAACTGTCTGAATTTACTTCATCACGAACTTCTGACTGTACTCAAATTTAAGTTGTGTATTGTTTTGCTTGTGAAGAGCGATCATTAGCAAAAAATACTTCAGAAATAAAGACATACAAAATTGGCCAACGCAGTAATTTCTGTGTATACTACAGGCTTGTATTTTAGCTTTACCTTAGCTTTCAATGAGTTCGTACCAGGTATCTATCTAACTCCTTGTTGGAAAGTGGTAAACATAGATTAATTTCTTGCCAAAGGATGATGGTGTCATGCTGAGTGTTAACCCCATGAGCTTCACATCTTACCCACCATCTCCACACAGGGGAGTGTTTCATTAAGACTAAGATCGACTTTAAGTTGGACTTAACTATGGCAGGCTATTAATGCCACTGCATGGTTGCTCTCACCATTATGATCTGCCTTCTCAGTTGATGGTGCTCTTCAGTGGAATAGCCTACCCAACTCAGTGCGAAATGCTCAGACCAAGAATACTTTTTGTTCTCGTTATTTCAAGCAGCGATGTTAAAGATAGATTTGCCTTTCTTTCTTTCTTTCTTTCGTAAATATTTACATAAATTTCTCATTATGATAATATGTTATAATCTGAACAGATCATTGCTAATAATCAGAGTATATGCTAATTTGTTATTTTTATGAATTTGAAATTGCTCATTGAAATTTATCATTCTTACTACGGCTTTGTTCATTATTCACTTTTATTCTTTACTTATTTTCTGTTATATGTTACTATGTATTGATGTTTTCGTTGATGTTTATATTGTTCAAGTACTGTAGTTTGTATTTTCATAAATGTTGCATTTGTTAACAGGGCCACCTGGAAAACAGTACTGTGATTACTGATGGGGCTACCCTGTTTAAATAAAATGGAATAAATAAATAAATAAATAAATAAATATTTGTTTTCCCCTTCAATAATGAACTATCAAAAAATGTACATTCTGTAGATTTGTGACCATGATTTGAGAGACCAATGCCAGTAAATGGTGAGAGAAAACAATGGCATGAACGGCCTGCCATAATTAAGTCCAACTTAAAGTCGACCATAGTCTTTGTGAAACACTCCCCAGGTGTAGGGTACCCGGTAGGAAGAAATATCTTGACTGCTGCATCTCTTTCTCATGGTGTTGTTATTGTTATTATTAGTTTTATTTAATTGTTTAAAACATCTTGGCTATAACACCTTTATCAAATGTTGTGCATTGTCTTACAGGTCAACTTTGGCGATATCGGGCGACTGGTCAAGGTCCGGCTTGGCCATGAAGATGAGGAGTCCAGCTGGTATGTCAAGACGATGAGGATGGTTGACCTTAACACCAACGAGGAGCAAGCCTATGAGGTTGATCGCTGGATGTCCAGGAGTAACGATGATCGGGACGTCTGGAGGGAACTCGCTGCCGTCTGGCCTGGACAGCGAACTGCACCAGGTAATACCCCTGTCACACCATGACCAGTCCAACAATATACCTAACAAAAGATTGCGTCACCGTGAATGGCCAAGGTATTGGTCAGTGTAGGATGGGTTTGGAAATAATATGGGTAGTGTGACTGAGATATAAAGATTAGTTTTCTAAAAAAAATTGATGTCTGGGGGGGAACTGGCTGCCGTCTGGCCTGGACAACGAACTGCATCAGGTAATACCCCTGTCACACCAAGATGGATGTCGGTCCAACAATAGACCTAACAAAAGATTACATTACCCTGAATGGCCACAACAGCAGTCAGTTTAGGGTTGGTTAGGACATGATGTGGTAGTGTGACTGAGATATATGGAATGGTTTTCTTAACAAAATTGTGATTTTGTTCTTATAAAGACTGAGAATACAGCTCTGTTAGTTTTTTAGTGATCATAGTTGAATCATCTTTACTTTTCACATGGACATATGGAACAGTAACTTGTTTGTTATCAGAGAAACAGTAAACTTAGCTTCATCTTAATATGCATGTTCATGTGGAGAAGTGTCTGCTTTAATAGTGTAGAATGAGTGATCGGATATTTGCTTCAGCAACGATTTCTGCAGGCTTTATTTTGCCAATGCAAATGATAGCGTTAGAGTTGCAAACAGGGTTTTAGGTTAGATTTAGGGTTAAAATTAAGGTTAGTTAAGGTGTTTGGTCCGGGTTTGAAGTTAGGAATATGGGGTGCAAAGAAAATTTACCATGGAGCGATTGTCGCCAGACACCCGTTGTAAAATTGTATCAATCCATTCCAATCCAGGTATCTATAAAGGGCCGATATCTAGTTGCCTAATTAAAGGTGCTGATGAGACTGAAAAACTACCACAAATGTCTGTTCATGATTCTAACTGGGAAAGACTAGAAAAAGCAGTGAATAATTGTAAGCAATCTGAAATAGGTATGTCTTTAGTTGAGTTCTGAAAGTGAATAACTGGTGACAGGAACAACATCTTCTCTTCTTTATTCTGTGTACATTGTAGTTGCAAGATACTACGTCCAAGTTTACACCTCTTCTGAACCTGATGCTTCAACCAACGCCAACATCTATGTCAACCTGATCGGGAAGAACCACGACTCTGGCAAACGCTGTCTGGTCCGTCCCAAGACCACCAATGAGACACCCTTCCAGGCCGGTCAGAAGGACGGCTACGAGGTCGAGGCTGTCTTCCTGGGCAAGGTGCTGAAGGTCATCGTAGGGCATGACGGGGAGGAGGAAGGTCAGGGTTGGTGCCTGGAGAAGGTTATCGTCAAGGAGTCCAGGACCGCCAAGAATGAGGCCATCTTTCCATGTGAAAAGTTAGTTCCGCTTTCTGAAGGTTTTTGTAATTCATGTTAAATATGTGCATTGGCATGCAAAAGAAAAATCCCAGTATTTAAAAAAATACTTATTTACATTTTTTTAAATTCATTTCTTGAAGTTTACTATAGAATTGGTAAGTGGTACAGTCGCCTGTAGCAGTTCTATGAAGCTTGAGTAGTAAAGTCTTTTTAAAGTGCATTGATACATTTTATGTAATAGATGCATGCAAATGAGCTCACTATAGCTACATGTATACTGGAAACTATTGCACGCTTTTAGTTGATAGCCTCAGTAAATAAATCACACATGACTTTGTTTGACCAATCACAGGAGTAGAATCTAGTAGCAAGTTTTATAAATCATATTATTGATTGAGCTATACAAGAATGGAATATGATAATTATTATTATTAACATTTCATATATGTGTGCATGTATCATATCTTATAAGTATAATTCTAGGCCTTTATTCCTGATAAGATGAACATTGCAGGATCCCAAACTATTCATTTCCATTCTGTGTGAATATTTTGTCTTTTATAATCGTTTTGAATTCTCTGTTTTTTCTTCAATGTTATAGATGGCTTGACACGGGAAAGGATGATGGTAAAATAGAAAGAACTTTAGTGCTTGGGAAGCCATCAGCAGGTGAGATCAGTGTGTAGAAAACTAAGAAAAAAGGAGAAAAAAAAGAAAGGAAGATTTTTTTTTGTTTTGTGGTGCCTTGTAGCTGCCTGAGTGTACCCTACCCTTTTCAGGATAGACTATGTACGCTACAAAGATCTGTGTTCTTGTAGAACCTCATACATGTTTGTATTGATAATTGGAAAATAGTCTTTGAAAGACAATAACACTATGTATGTTCCATTAGTTTGCTGGTTTGATAAACAACTACAAACATGTGCATCACAAATATGATTTCAAGTTTGTGGACTCTTTTTTTTTAAAACTTAAAGATGTTAGACAAACATTTCTTTGTCAAAATATATAAATACATTACTGAAATTTAAACCTTAAGCCCACCTACAGTCCTGAAAGGGTTATTTCAATGATACTGCCCTAAGTTTGCTTATCAGTTTATTGACAATGCACATCACATACAATGTAGATGTGTAAGTGTACATGTATTATGAATGTACAGTACTCACTTGTACTTGCCTAAACTTTTCCCGCAATACAGCCCCAAATACCGTCACATCGGCCAAGGCATCTGCTACCACTGATATCATCACCTTAAAATGGAAAGCGCCCTCTACCCCGGTGACCTCTTACATCGTGACCTGTGACCCTCCTGACCCCAAGGAATCTGAGGTGACCCTGAATGACCCCAAGGCCACAGAGGTTGTATTTGGTGACCTGACCCCAGGCAAGGAGTACACTTTTGGAATCACTGCGGTCAATAAGAAGAAGGAAGGGGAGAAAGTTACAGTTAAAGCCACGACAAGTGAGTAGTGTCTGAACTAAAAACTTTGCCTCTGATGTTCAGCTCCTTTAAATGTGATTGCTCATAGAAAACTAATCCCAAATTGAACATTTATAGTTACAGGGTATGTAAAATACTGTTTCTTTCATTCCACACATTTCCCTTCCTACAAAAACTAGTCGGGGAAGAAAATGAAAATGTTTATCATGTCATCGCTATGTAGTTGTAAAAGACAGGCTCAAATAAGATTGCTTTGACCCAGAAAAATATGCTGACAAAACAAAAAGGTCTTTCAATAGTTTAACTCTTCCCTGGCTTTGGTAAACTAATTGCACAAACATTGTCTCAGTCGACTTTTGTCCCAAGTCCACTATATATGCGCCATAATTCTCGTAACAATATTGTAGTCTTTTATCTTTGATCCATAGTATTAAAATCTAGAGATATGATGCAGTAAAGTGCTGCAGAAAAAAAGTGCATTTTTTTTAATTTTACTGTGTCAAAGAAAGCAGCTTAGCACAACAAAGGTCCTCCAAATATTGACTTATCTCTGTGTTTAATAAGGTACAGAGATGTGCAGGTTTGACCACATGATAATATTAGGATAATTATCATTGCCCCATTTCATCCATTAAAAATCTACATTATAATATTTCATTATCAGAACCTAACAAGGTCTTGGATGCATCCCTTGAAAGTGCAATGACCTCAATTAAGGTCATCTGGAAGTCACCTGAAGGTCAAATAACGGGTTACCACGTCAAGATATCACCCTCGGACGCTAAGAAGTCCTCGCTGAAGATCAAAGATGTTGCCACGACGACGGCCGAGTTTGAAGGTCTGACGCCTAATAAGGAATACAAGGTGCAGATCGTCACGGTCAGTGGAGAGACGGAGAGTGAGAAGGTCACTCTGGAAGGGACGACAAGTGAGTAAAGAGAATTAACCCTTACACTCCCACCAATTTTACAAGACAATTAGGCGTTTAAAAAAAAGATGTTGTATTGCCCTTTGCGACCGACCTCAAAATCTTGAAATCTACGGTCGGCTTTTTAAAAACTTTTTTTTAAAACGCTTTTTATTAAAAAATCTTTAATGAATACAAAAATATGTACATCTCTTTTTTAGGCCTTATCCCCAATCATACGGTTACACCATCTGTGAAATCTTTATAAGGACTGGTTGATTTTTTCTTGGAAAGATGTGAATACCCCAGTCCTTATAAGGACTAGACACATATGGTGTATCCTTTTTAAGTTTCCCTGACTCATCCACTTCACCATGCAAACCTATAAAGAACGTTTCATACTGTCTTTGTTCATATTTATTGAGACATTATTCAACTTCAAAATTCATGAACCCACTGTTACTTTTGAGAAAAGATAATGCTTTTTTTTTAACGCATACATTTCTACAAATATTGAATACACTGTCCATCTTTTATGTATCTAAAGGACTAGGCTGTATAAGAAAATTAATCTATTTGGTTGATTACATAAAGAGTGGATAAATGCCACTGAACAGTTCCAGGATGGACATTTTTACAGGTTTTTACTGTGTTATGCTATTATTAACAGTAGTAACCTGTACTTATCCTGTACTTAAAAATGGTTAACATTGTTATTAACCCATTGACTATTGAATTCTGTAATTCCCATACATGGAAACTAATTCAGAAACAACTCAGTTCCCTTAGGGTAGCTGGCAATGGGTTACTGTAAAGGTAGAAATATTTGCGGTACATTAATTTTCGCGGATTTCGCACAAGACCAGCAAGCGCAAATTTTAGAACTCGCGAAAATATATAAGAATGACTTCTAGTGCATTTTATGAGCAGGCTGAATTGCGTGCAACTCGAATTTAAGAACCAGCGAATATGTTTTTGGGTCGCAAAAATATTAGAGTTTACAGTAATTGTTTATGATTTTGGTTTCCCATGTCACGAGAAAGGTTTATCTTAACATGTGTTTCGCAATATTCTATGATTTCTATTCCAGAAATGCCAGAGTTGAGGGTTCTTCCAGTGATTGGCCACTCAACATCCTCAGGAACGGATCATCTCGAGGTCTCCTGGAAGAAACCTGATGGGGATGTGACAGGCTACAGGGCTGTACTTCAACCTGCAGAAGGTATAGTTTAAAGCCCCACCGTCCTACTGCTACTTGCTCCCTCTATATAGAAAACAATGCCTAATCGGTGACCATTGGTCCCCCATGATCCTCTTTTCTTATGTTAATTGAGAGCTGATTTGATGAGATAACCACCTGTCAGTGACCACACTGGGTGGTCTAATCCCTCCTGGCCAAACTAGTACAGACAGGCTTTAAAGTTTCTATGTGCAGAAGGTCATAATTCGCTGACACCAGACTTTGTGAAATTACCATTCATGGGTGTACAAGTCTCGCACACTGCAAACCAGTGGTCCCATCAAGAAATACCCCCCTCGTCTCTTGGAGAGTCTTCGGGTGATGCAAATGTCAGATAAGGAATATACCAAATGGGGGAAAAGACAGAGCATTACATGAAGCCTGTTGGTCATAAAACTGAAGGCTAATCCTTGTGATTGACAACACCTGTTATTGGGTAAACACTTGAATGGTGTTGAATTACCCATGAGAGTCCACTTCTATGTGTCTGTAAGACTGAACGTTTATCTTGTGGACTTGACTTCTTTATTTTAATTTTATTTGACATGGTTTATTTAATAATATAAAAAAAAGAAGCAAAGGCTGATTTGAAATGTTTTGAAATTCAGTACATTAAAAAAGGTGTGTTGAAAAATTGTGTAATACTGTGAAGACTACCCGGTAATGTTAAAATGTACAGGAAAATTACTTTCCACATCAATATTGTGGCTTTTAATAGATTCCTTGTTTCAAACACGGATAACTCTCCTGTTTGTCATGTACTGCAGTATCAGTTTTTTTTTATTAATTTCATTTTTTTACAAACAGGTGACAATCCTGAGATGAAGTTAGACGGAGATGATAAGACAAGTGTCAAGTTCACTGGATTATCACCAGGCAGAGAGTATAATGTAGAGGTCTACACGATGCATGAGGATAAGGAGAGCGACAAGGTTTCTATCGTAGGAAGAACAGGTAAGAAGAAAGAAAGATAGAGAGATAGAGAGACATAGATAGTGGATAGGTTAAGAGAAGCAGAGAAAGAGAGAGAGAGAGAGAAAGTATAATGTAGAGGTCTACACTATGCATGAAGATAAGGAGAGCGATAAGGTTTCCATCGTAGGTAGAACAGGTGAGAAAAAAGAAAGATAGATGGAATGAATAGACGATGAGTTGAGAGAGAGAGAGAGAGATACAAGTAGGCAGAGAGTATAATGTAGAGGTCTACACTATGCATGAGGATAAGGAGAGCGAGAAGGTTTCCATCGTAGGAAGAACAGGTGAGAAGAAAGATAGATAGATGGAATGAATAGACGATGAGTTGAGAAAGAGAGAGAGATAGGCAGAGAGTACAATGTAGAGGTCTACACTATGCACAAGGATAAAGAGAGCGATAAGGTTTCCATCGTAGGACGAACAGGTCAGAAGAAAGATAGATAGAAGGAATGGATGATGGATTGAGAGAAGCAGAGAGAGAGAGAGAGAGAGAGAGAGAGAAAGAGAGATAGAGCAAGAGAGATGAGGAGAGAGAGAAAGAGTGAAGGAAAATACAGAAAGAAAAGAGATAGACAGTACACTTAAATCTACTTGACAAGGTATGGTACAGCATATGCAGGAATTACATCAGAAATGCATGTTTTCTCTGTGCCTTTATTATAGTTTTTTTATTCATACAAATCACATCTTGATTGGAGGAAAATGACATAACTCATCTTCTCAGGTTCATACAACCTGTACGTACCATAATCTCCTTGGTCTCTTTAAAAACCTTTGCTCTTTTGTTGTTGCTTTCTTCCTGTTCAATTTCAATGCATTTCATTGTGAACCCCAAAACGTAATCATTCCATATTGGTAAGTAGAAGGTGGTAAAGTCCACAAGGTTCGCAAAGCGGCCGTGTCCACCGCCTCTTCTTCCGTGACTGTGTCGTGGAAGAAACCAGAGGGCGATGTTGGTGGCTATCGAGTCACCTGTATACCCAAAGACGGCGAGAAAGACGGGAAGAAAGAAGAGGTCAAAATTGATGACCCCGATGCGGCCGAAGCCGTGTTTACCGGGCTCGATCCAAGCACGGAATATATTTGCAAAGTTTATACGATATCCTCGCAAGGAGTGGAGAGCAGTAGTGTCAAAGTTGAAGGAAAGACAGGTGAGATATCAACTTTTGAATTTAACTTTACTGATTGGTTTGATAACTATATTAACTTTTAAATGTGCTGTGTTCATTAATAATTAATAATGAATATAGGCAGTCTATTGCGCCATCTATCTAGAAATTCTATTCCGAGGCGCATTCATTATTACCCCGGCTTTAGCCTAGCTGGCATTACAGCGCTCCAGCATTTCAAGGAATTAATATTCTACCAGATACCATTAACCTCACCTGGGTTGAGTGTGGCAAATGAAGATTAATGCCTTGCCAAAGAACATTAGTGCCGTATCGGGGATTGAACCACGACCTTTTAATTTCAAGTCAAGTGCTTAAACCACTCGACTACGACACTTCTTTTGTAAGTTTGAGCTTTGACACATGTTTGATCATTTACACAAAGATGTAGGAAGAAATTGATGAAGATATTTGATGGAGAGGGACAATAGTTTTGTAATCAGATGTTTTGTTCTGTAAACAAAACAAAAAGAATCACAAAGGAAATATGTACATGTAACATAAGTCTGTTGACTTGTTCATGTATGTTGATAGATACAAAGGCAGATATTGAGTTGTATTTTAAAAAAATTTATTAAAGGTTTGCTTGGTTAACATGTTCTGAAATAATATGCACATATGATAATGTTACATAATGAAAAATCAAAGATACATGTACTATACATGAAGTAGTACCTACTGTATACACCTGTTACCACTAGTTATAGACATGCACTAAATTGTCACTGAGCACTCCTTAGGATTCTTGGTCTAGACCCTTATAATAGAGTTATCCTGATCTGCACGAGATTTGCTGTGTATTATACTTCACCAACTTAATAAAACGTTTGACCTGATCTTACTTCTTCATAGAAATGCCCCTTTCTTTAAACTGGTTGATTTTGTTGTGTCATGCAGTGTGTTAATTCTTCTAATATTCTAATCATCTTTAAAGTACATGTAAATACAGTATGGTACATCTTTGCTGCAGTTGGATTTTTTATTTCTTTCCCAGGGTAGATTTCTAGTAATTTCTAGAATGACAAATTCTTGTAACTAAAAAAATATGAGTGCTCCGAGAATATATGCGAGAAATAAGTACATGCAATTTTTTAATGTTCCTATTTTATATTAATGAGAAGAAATGTCTTTCACAGATGATGAACCAGAAAAAGGGGGAATCCCCATTGTTAGTGATGTCACAGCCACACCCACTACCAACTCAATCACTGTCTCATGGAAGCCTCCAGAGGGAGAAATCACAGGATATAAAGTTTCTTGTGCACTGGTTTCAAAGGCTGAAGGTTTTGTTGCTGAGGTAATGCTAATGTACATTTTGACATTATTCCCTGTGTTTGTACCTCAGCCCTTCCATGATAAATTTGTGAAACATACATGTCTTTGATAAGCATGTTCCAGGCATACATGTATGCCTATAAGGCAAAGTCTGGTTGTCCAATGTTTGCTTCTGTGACAATTACACTGGACTTTAATTTCATCAAATGTAAAGGGTTAGGATGATGGATGCAATTGGGTTTCGGATTACATGTAGGTTAGGGTTTAGGGTTAGGGTTAGGTACATGCATTGTGTTGGTTCTTGGGTTTAGGTTAGGGATTTTGTTGGGTAGGAAATTGAAAACAGTGCACATGTCTTAGAAGCTTGTGTAATACAACCGTAAAGCCATCTACATTCGCTAAAAGCAGGTTGATACACTTGTCTTGTCTATCGAACCAAGGCATATTAATACAAATTATGTTTGGTTTGAATGGGAATTTAATTGGCACGGTGGAACACAAAGTTATTCCCTTAAGAATGAAAAGTGATGTACTGTACAAGAACACATGCAAGTCTATAATTTTGCTTCAATCAAATTGACTTTAATACAAAGAGAACATTTTCAACCACGTATTTCCATCTTTGCATGTGACTGAATGAGTAGAACATTCA
>JARBES010000117.1:5733201-5750967 GCA_030265145.1 Strongylocentrotus pallidus
GGAGGGAGAACCAAAGGAAGAAGAATCAAAAGATCAAAACAAAGAAGAGGAAAAGGAGAATGAAAAGACTTCCATTGGGAATGATGAGGGGAAGGAAGAAAAGAAGAAGAAGAAAGAAAAGACTACTGTTGGTGACGATGATGATGATGGGAAGAAGAAGAAGGAAAAGACAATTGTTGGAGATGTTGACGAAGAGAAGGAAGAAAATATTGCCGTTGGTGATGATGATGGGAAGAAGGAAAACAAGAAGAAAAAGGAAAAGACATCTCTTGCCAAAGACAAGAAAGATAAAGATGATGGAGAGAAAGATCAAAAGAGCTCAAAGAAGGACAAGAAGGATAAGAAAAGCAAATCAAAGGATGAAAAAGAAATAGAAGACATCAAGATTGATGACCCTGCGATCACCAAGGCTACTTTTGATCACCTGCTGCCGAACAGAACCTATGTTCTGAAAATCTTTTCTCTCAACGGGGAGAAGAAGAGTGAGAGAGTTAAACTTACTGGCAAAACAGGTTAGTGTTTCATTTGATCATTTTGTATTAAAAAGTTGGATAGTCTGTTGAAAGTAGGGGGTACAGCTTCTGTAATTTACAACAACAACAAATCATCTTTTATTTTTTAAATATTCATGCTTGAAAAAAAAAAAGGGGTTCCCCAAATTAGACTTTTGAGAATGAACATATACATGGAAGTGTTTTGGTGGATTTTGTTAACTGTTTGCAATAAGGAATTGTGACAAAATCAAACAAATGTACATAAATGTTAATTCCAATATTTACATTTAACCTGATAATGATATGCAATGAACTGTTGACAGTGCATAAATATATGTGGGAAAACTATACAATGAATATTTTGAAGATTGAGCGTGTGACAAAGATAAGGCCGAATACCTCTGAAAATATGTGTATACTCTTTTTGACTCATATATATTTTAATTTATTTGTCTCTGTTTATCTTCCCATGTTTCTCACTTTCAGCCAAGGAAGAGAAGAAAGGTATAGAGACATCTTGAAGATGAAACTTTAACAACCAACTTTGAAGTAGTCTGCTCTTGGAATGAAGTGATAATTGTTGCACAAGTACTAACTTTATTTAGGCTAATCGCCAAGTTGTGAATAAAGGGAAATCCAACCCTTGTAATATTTTCATTTTTATAAAAGCAGAAAAATAATATAAACAGAGTGGCGAAAGTTTGAAATGAATTGGACCAATAATAAGAAAGTTATGGATGTTTGAAATATGGGATCATATGGGATCCAGTGTCATGCATTTTAGACAAATTGAAAGTGTTGTAATGTTGTTTGTTGGAACAAATGGGAAAAGTTGTCTGCCACTACATGTACATCACACATGCATTATGGATTCGACCAATTTAAAGAGCCCATACCTGTAGTGATTACAACTTTAAAAATGTCATAACGTTCTCTTTTTTTAGACAATTTCATTCAAAATTTCACCAGTCTACTTCTCTGATTTTTCTGCTTTCCTCTAGTAGTCCTCGAGTCCTCGAGTAGTTTGCTATCAAGATTTGATTTCCCTTCAGGGATGCCAGTTTTCAGGCAATAGCCTTAATTCAGGCCCTGGCGGGTTATTTTCAGACCATACATGTAGTTTAGGCTTATTTGTGTACAAAATAGCTCATTCTAGGTGATTTTCAGGCCCTCTGATCAGTTCTAACTGGCATACATGTACCTGTCCCTTTAATAATGATACTAATGATGATGGTGATGATGATTATTACTGTTTTGGGGGTATATACATTGTACATGTACACCATGTATGAAATGCCCCACATTGCACAAGGAGTGAAGTGATTTATGCACTTTTAAAAAGAAAATGGTTAGTACTTTGTAATGACTTTTGTGTTCAGGGATAGGAGGATAGGAAGAGAAAGAGAGAGAGAGAGAGAGAGAGAGAGAAAGGGGGGGGGGGGGGATAAAACAGGTAGTATATGAACTGTTAAAATCAAGTTTAGAATCAAGTTCACATTGCACAAGGAGTGAAGTGATTGATGCACCATTACTAACAAAACTTTGAGTAAATATGAGGAATTCTGTAATTAAGGAGAGCAGGAGAGATAAACCAGAGAGATAGAGGAGGGAGAGGGAGGGAGAGAAAGAGAGTGAGAGAAAGAGGGGAGGGAGACAGGAGACGGACAGAGAGGGAAAAAATAGAGTAGAACTTGTACAGAGGGAGTATGTTAAAGAGAGAGGGAGGGAGTGAGAGAGACTGCTCATGAATTAACATTAATTTTCCAGATTCTTTCAATGATGTATTTGTACACTGTATTCTTATTGATGTACATGTACATGTTCATAATTTTACATGTTGAATAAGAAAAAGATTTGAAGAATATTAAAGGTACACTATGCAATAATGTTTACTTGACTTAAAATTCTTTTGTATAATTGGTTTTGTGGAATGTATGACCATTGGCATACTTAGCCAGGCTTTGTTTTATATCTGTGTTCCATTTTATGAATTTCAAATTTTGATTTTTGATTTTTGGTTCTTGGTTCATTATATACACTATTACACTGTAATCATTTTTTTCTTTCTTTTTCAATCCAAGGTTTATATGCTCCGTTGAGTATTTTTTGTAAAACGAAAAGTCTGTAAATAGTTGGATTAATCACTCAGATATTTTTCCCATAAATTTTGCAAGCTCCCACAAAGCAAATGGACGAGGATGAAGCAGCAAGAACAATCCAGAAGAACTATAAGAACTTTAAATCAAAGAAGAAAAAGAAAACACCAGGTTGGAAAGAGCACTGACTAAAACCAAAAGCACTATTAGGCTTAGATGACAGTCTTGTGATGATCACCGGAACTTTTCATATCAGACTGCGCACAACTAACATATCTTTCCTTTGTCAGAAAGATTCCCTTATATTTAAGGTCTACATGTACAGATTTTCTGTTAACATATATTTATGTTCAATATTTGTTTCACAACAAATAATATGTGTAGAATAAATGTAAAAATGTACATATACTTGGTCCATCTCTATATTTCTTGCCTGTCTTTAATTTTTTCTCCAGGTTTAACAATGTTTTTGTTGTTATTTTATGATTGAATCTGGGATGAATTCAGTCAGTTTCATAATCCTTGAGTACCTGTATATAGATTTGAAATATGAGATATCACATGAATATGCACACACAAGTACACATGTATGTGTATACAGTACAGTACCTTCATGTACATTGTATATTCACTCTAGTAAAAAGCCTTTAATAATACTTCACTCCTACAGGTTCTCTTATTCTAATCCTGATACTTCTGTTATATCTCATTTTGTCTGAATTTCCATGACTTCTACATTGTATACACAATTTCTCTTCTGTTAAATCTACCTGAGTCAATAATAAATACTATACTACATACTACTTTTCTTTAAATCATCCTGTATGTATACTCTGCAGTACTGTAAATCTCTTTTTTAAATACCAATGTTGTGATTTTCTCTCTTTGCCAAGGGTACATTATTGAAATATTTAGAACTTTTTTTCTCCTTGTTTGTACATGTACTGAGTAAAGACGCACTTACAGATAGATATACATGTACAGTATATAAAACACATGTATGTATCTATTGTGCTTATATGTAGATCTTTGAGGAGAAAAATAAATGATTACTCAGTCATGACTTGGAGAAACTATTTACCATGCAGTGATGTGCCATTTAACTGGTTTCCTAAATTATGCAGTAACAAAATGTATCATCATGCATATTCCATGAGTTCTATTCTTCTCTTACAATTCAGAATCGGAAAGCAACCAGGTCAAAGATCCCAAGGCCGAATCAACCCTTGACACCATCCAGCTGACCTGGGTCAAGCCTGAGGGAGAGGTCACAGGTTACAGGGTCGTGTGCGAGCCCAAGGGAGGTGAAAGGTCAGAGGTCAGGCTGGATGGAGGGGATGAGACGTCTCATGGGCTGACTGGTCTAGTGGCAGGGAGAGAACATGAGATGGAGATCTATACTGTGAATGGAGAGAAGGAGTCAGAGAAAGTCACCATCAAGAAATTCACAAGTAAGTTTTTATATTCCAAATACTATATTTATCATTGAGCAAGTTCAAATTATTTTGCATCATAAGTTATCACCTACAGTGCAGACCAAAGAATTTAGTATAGATCTTTTGATTTTATGGAG
Source organism: Strongylocentrotus pallidus (assembly GCA_030265145.1). Lineage (NCBI taxonomy): Eukaryota > Metazoa > Echinodermata > Echinoidea > Camarodonta > Strongylocentrotidae > Strongylocentrotus > Strongylocentrotus pallidus. Next base: position 5,737,365 of record JARBES010000117.1, read on the forward strand.
TTTATGCTCCCATTGTGGTTTATATGAAATATCAAGGATTATGATTACATCTACATGTATGCTTCAACACTAATTAGGTTCATTAATCCATTATACTTGGTAATGTTTTGGACACAAAACCAAATACCTTGACAGATAACAAGTAGTTGCATGTACATGTACATGTACCATATAATTCAATGTCTGTGATTAATTTTTTGTCCCTGCTATTTTATCAACTCATCCAGGAAATTAATTGCTGAATGTAACTTTAAGCTATGCTTTAGTGCTTCTTTATCATCGACAGCCATGTAAATCCTGGCATAAAGTCAGTAAAAGTTTTCAAAACGTATTATCATGTAGAGGCTTTAATCATTAAACATTTACCAGAATGAAATAGAGTTCTACATAAAGTTTATGAAATGTATTTAGTAGTAGTCGTTTACATGAAGCTGCTTTTTAGCAACCACCTGTTTAGACCACATTTTCTGTTTTCCTTGAATAATGTTAACTCATTGAAATATGTAAAATGACTTAGAGGCCACCTGTCAATTAATACTTTTCTTGTCTCAGTTGAGAGGTCTTTATAATACACATTTTTAGTTTGTTCTTAGTATTCTTTTCTCCATCTCATTTTGTTCTTACTCCATTCACAGGGCCACACCCCGCCGTGGAACCAAAGATTGAAGAGACTGGCTCCAACAAGCTCAAAGTTTGCTGGTCCCCACCCTCTGAAGGTGAACACACTGGTTACAGAGTAGAGTGGAAGTCTAAAGATGGAAGCAGCGAAGAGAAGGAGAAGAAAGATGAAGAGAAAGAAGAAGGTATGTTAATGAAAATCATTGGAAAATCAAATTAAATCAAAGTGATTTCCACTTTCATTCCACACTACTTTGTGAGTCTTGTGCATCCTCTGACACCTAGCTGGTTTAGGAAAAAGATATATTTTTAATATTGAAGGCATGCAAGCACCAATTGCAAGCTATTTAATATTGTTTTCACAAGGTGTCACAGCCATCCAAACACACTCGTTCATTATATATCTAATCTTTTCAATGTCACTGCTTTACAGGCGAACACCAAAGTTACGGCAATATTTTTTGTATGAAAGCAGGACAGTCACATTATCAAGTATTGAGAAATATTATTAAGTGTTTGGCATTTTCATGGAAGAAATATTTTATTCTAAATAATCTGACCTGTGTCATTTCAAATTGACATATTATACATTCTGTGATCATTTCGTTTTGGGGTTGTTACAGTAAACAGGAGTTCTGAGCGATTTAGCACCGAAAAACACCCCCCAAAAAGTCTTTTGGAGGAATTACTGTACATTCATGAAAAGAGATTGGTGTATAGTTTTACAAAATAAATGAAATGTGAACAAATTGGTGCAAGGAAATCAATTATTTCAATACCTGATCCATAAAGAGTCCCTGTAGCTGATAAGGGAAAAATATAATGACAAAATTTTGTGTGCAGTATTAATGGAAATCACAGTTGTAGTTGAAACTTACATTACAATCAGTATGATGCAAATTTGGCAGTTTACAGTATTCAATGAGTAACAAAAGTTCAAGAATTCTCCTTACTTTTCTGATATTTCTCAAGCACATATAGTGTATATTATTTTTTTCCTAAACATTCTGCGTATGATCACTGCAACTTTTTGGTGAAAGTTTTCCTTTCCTTTTTACGACTGCCTGGCTATCAAGCTCACTTTCATCACTAATGCATATTTTCTGTGAACCACACATGCAATCAGAAGAGATCGATATTGATTTGGATGATCCCGAAACTGAAAAAGCTGCTCTGAAAATACAGCAGCAGTTTAAGAAGTTTAAGATGAAGAAGGGACCAGCGAAGCCAGGTACAGGTAGTGTGAATGAGTTAGACCAGAACAGAGCATGATTGCTTTAATTCAGTTTGTCATTAGCAATTCATTTGATTGTTTCCATTTATAATAACGGTGTACTCTATCACTATGTCATATGAAGTACATGAATGTGCCTAACATAGGTTCATATTTTTTATACATTTTTAGCTTTCCTTTACTAAATCAAATGGCCATTTTCGTAATGTAATCAAATTTAATTATGCATAAGTCTTTGCCATGCACCATGCATAAGTGCCATGTTACATATATTATTTCATTCACCTGTTACGAATTATTGCATTTTAATAGTCAGAATGCAAGTTGCATACATAACGTATTAAGTAGGACAAGCCATAAGTATGTCCTTCATAACAAAAATTAATGTACGCAATTCGCATTATGACTATTTAAATACAATAATTGATAGCAGGTGAATAAAATAATTTGTAACATACATGTACATGTATGTACTTAACCTGTTGATTATTGAATTCTCTCATTCCCATAAGCTTAATACAGGGACCACTCGGTTCCAGTAGACAATGGGTTAATAAAGACTTATGCATTAAATTTGATTAAATTATGAAAATGGTCTATTGTCCCCTTTTGAGAACATTTTTTTAAAAATTTTATATTCATAACATTTTATTGTTTTCTTCATGTTTTCCTCCTTTTCCTGTCAATTTCATAGATCTTTAAAACAAAATTCATTCATCCATTCTTCTGTTATAATTAACCTTCATATTTAATTGTTTGCCGTGGTACCAACATCATCCCCATTTATCAAATTATTTTTTAATTGAAAGTACATTGTACATGCATAATATGCATGTTTGACATTTTTTGCCCTTCGTTTATCTTTCTGTATTTCCTCCCTTTCTCGATTCCCATTTTTATTTTTATTCCCTTTTTTTAAATTCCTTTTTTCCTCCTGGCTAATACTGTGTGTACATGGAATTGATGTACATGTTCTTATTTTTTGTCTTCTACATGTATCCTTTGACTTTTACTCTACTAACACACATCATATTTTTCTCTCTGCTTCTCTCTCCTTCCTGTTCTTTATCATATGTCCTGGTTGTCTAATTATAGGCCCTTTTTATATTCATTTATCTATTTTCCTTTTTTTTTCATTTCCTTTTCTTATTTGTTTCAGTGCTGTTCGCCTACTTTTCTTTTCATTATTTTCCTTTTATTTCATTTCTATTTTGTATGACACTTCCTCCTACTTAATTTAGTATTATTTCATTTCTTTATTCCTCTTTATTCTTTGTCTTCTGCTTTCCTCTGTTTTAATCTCTTTTATAGGAGCCTTCCCTTTTTACCAACTTAATATTTTGTGAAGTTACTACATAATCTCTTTTAAAAACTTAATCCATTTCATGCTTCCCCTTATATTTGAGATTGTTAGAGTCATCATGTTTCTGCTAGATTTCTCATTAATATGGTAGTTCCATTTGATTTTTTCCCTGTTTAATTTTTGTGAGTGTACATTGTAGTCCCCATTGGGTATATGCTTTTCCATATTAGTACATGTACATGTACATGTAGGTGGCCTTACAGGTAAATATCACAAGGAAAGATGGTACATGCTAATGTAAATGCATACAACAGTTATCTTTTCTTTGTTCAAGTGAAAGTTGTCAACATACATTGTACAGAAAATACAGTAATCAAACAATTTTGCATGCCAATGTGTACTTGCATGTTAGTGTGATATTGTGTATTAATTATATTTATACATTGTATACATGCATGTACATCGTATGAAAACAAGTAATGGAACAACAGCAAGTCTGTCCTCAGTTGGAAGAGGAGAGGGAAGGGGTGGGGAGGGATGGGAGAAGGCATAGTCTGATGGGTGTCATGTGTCCCCTGCATTACATACCTTAAAAGCCACTCTACAGTGTTGGGAACCCCAAAATCCCAAGAAATTTGATAGCAAAATTTTACTTGAATTGTATCATAATGTGAAAGAGGATTTCTTTTAAGACACATTTCTGTAAGGAATTCTTTTAAGACACATTTCTGAAAGGATTTTCAAAAGAAATTTGTTTGAAGTCGAATATTGATGAAAGAATACTATTATTAAGAATACAAAATTTAGGTTTTCTGAGTGCAAGAAAAAACCCAAATTATATGTATTCTTTTATCAATATTTGTCTTCAAACAATTTTTTTGTGGGAAATCTTTACAGAAATGTGTCTTAAATGACATCCTCTCTCACATTGTGATACAATTTAAGTGAAATTTTGCCATAAAATTTTAGGACCCTAACACTTCAAGTTCATGAGCATGTAACATATGACCCATGTTCATATACATGTAAGAAAGCAGAAAGAATGACAATTCAGACATGTATGAATCTAAATGTCGCTTTTTTTTCTGCTGGTAGACCCTAAGAAGAAGAAGGATGAAAAGAAGAAGGAGAAGGAGGATGACAAGAAGAAAGAGAAGGATGATAAGAAGAAGGAGAAGAAGGAAGACAAGAAGAAAGAAGACGAGGGATCGAAGGAGGTTGGAGCTGATGAAACAAGTCTTGAAGTGACTGGTCTCAAGCCTAGTCACCCCTATGACATCACCATTTGTGCTTTAGCCGGACCAGAGTGTAGTGAACCTGCTAAAACAGAAGCAACAACAAGTAAGTCTTATCCAAAAATATCCATTATATGATCTTAAATTTGTTAAATATTTGATTTGATTTGATTTGATTTGGTTTCATTTGATTTGATTTGAACTGGTTTATTGATTGAAAAACATATACATTCAAAAACGCAACCAAAGGTTGAAACAAATTGACTTTACAAAAGATTAAAATCACATTAAAATAGAATTCATTGAAAATTGATTAGATAAAATAAAAATGCAGTAATATACACAGTAATATACAAAGAAGGAAAAATATATTGCACACAAAATAATTAACAAGGAAATGAAAGAGCAGACGAGATACAGCTTGAAATAGAAAAAGAGGGAGAAATTTACATGTACCTGTAGGTGAAGTACTCAAACAATTTAACATAGAACAGTGTTATTACAGTGACAGATGGAGGCTCAGTGGTAGAGCAATACTCCAACAACATGAACCTGTACATGTAGGAACTCCTTGGTTTGAAACCCCGTAGATGCAAAAGTCTGTTTGAGTCAGGCATTAATCCTCATAATGGATAATGATGGCAAAAATAATGTACACAAAGGCAAATAAGCTGTAGAGTCTGTTACATAAATATATGAATAACACTGCGCCACAATCAAATCATTAAACATTATCAAATAAATTAATGTAAGCTCAATAGTTCCATAGGAGCCAAAAGGGCATAACAAAAAAAGGCTCTATATACAAATGATTGAGTTAAAACCCTTCTGGCTTCCAGGAGACAGTACATGTATGTGTACTCTGTTAGGCACTGTGAGCATCCCTTTGGATATGTTTCTTTCTTATCATGTACATGTACATTTACAATCATTCAGTATGTCTCCCTTGAAGAAATCCCATAGTTGTATCGTTGACCTCATTGAACTATTACTGCATTGTTGTACTGTGTGTAATACATGTAGTACATGAATGTCCACATATCATATCATGAATACACCTTCCATAATTTTTGCAAGCTCCCAAAAATCAGATGGACGAGGATGAAGCAGCAAGAACAATCCAGAAGAACTATAAGAACTTTAAGTCAAAGAAGAAAAAGAAAACACCAGGTTGGAAAGAGCACTGACTAATTACAAAACTAATATTACATCTCATTTTTCTAGTTTTGCTAACAAAAAAAGATATGATTAACTGCCTACACTGTATTTCAATGCAACCCAGACCAGTCTTTAGCATCTATGGCATTTTTAATCACGAAACATCATGAAGCACAAGTACAAGTTCACTGACATCTCATTAAAACACATGTTGATTTTGATACCCGTGTTTTAATGGGATGTCGCCAACCTTGTAGTTACGATGGTTTCTTGAAACGATGCCCACATTAACAAAATTGTCTTGTAGTCTAATTTGTATCGACAGTTCAAGAAAAGAACGTATTACTTTTGATTTAACTGCAACTTTTTATAGAACAGCATTGCCATTTCAACAGTCACCACAGTCGTCAGAGTATATCGTCGCCTGGCTGGCAGAAGGGCGTTAGCTCGAATTTCAGGTCAATAATGAAATTTTAAGCAGAAGGGCGTTAGCACTAAATCGCCTCAAACTTTTATAAAACTGACTTATTTCCGAGAAAAAAATTGTGGCCGTGTTCTACTACAACATTTCTATTCGTCTTTAATGTATTAAACCAATTTTTCGGGACGGAAAGCAGTTTAAATATAAAACAAATCTTTAAATGCGATTAATTCTAAAAGTAGTTTTCAATTCGCTCGTGCGCTAACGCCCTTCTGCCACCCGGCCGACGATATGTGTATTTAAGATTAACCCATGAAATGTAGATATCTAAGCACAATGCAATAATTTCTTCACTAATACAAACCCTGTATTATACGTATTTGTGTGGTATGAGTGACTAATGCACAGGTTTCCATTGATGTGTAATATTCACTTCTAACAAATGCAATGAATGGTCTCGTTAGCACCTAGCCCAGTTGTAGATCCGGAGATTGAGCCGACCCATGATGTCATCACATTGTCATGGCAACACCCTGATGGTCCGAGGACTGGCTACAGGGTCACCCTGACCAAGGTGGTTGTTGATGTCGACGATGAGAAGGAGAACGATGAGGACCTTAATCCTCCCGCTAAGGTGGAGGACGACAACCTTCATCCTCCTGCTAAGGAGGACGATGGCAACCCTAATTCTCTCGCTAAGGAGGATCCTAATCCTCTCGCTAAGGAGGATAATGACAACCCTAATCCTCTCGATAAGGAGGACGATGACAACCCTAATCCTCTCGCTAAGGAGGATGATGACGACCCTATTCCTCCCGCTAAAGAGGACGATGACAATCCTCCGACTCCTACAGAGGAGGGTATTGCTGAGCCAGAAATCAGAGAGCTGGAGGCAGAGGAGACTGGTGTTACCTTCTCAGGGTTGGAGTCTGGGGTAGAGTACACTGCTACCATTGTGACTCTGGATGGAGAGAGGGAGAGTGAAGGGGTCACCATTGAAGGAAAAACAACAGTCTTGGATTGTAAGTTGATATGCAAATATGGATATATATGGATATATAAATATATATATATATATATATATGGATATATAAATATGGATATATATGCACATGTGTAGATGTAAGATTTTGTATAGTTACCTATTAAAGTTTGCTTACAGTACTGTGTTGGTATAAAATTTACTGTTTACTTATGTCTCTAAAGCTGTCTTTAAATCAGACATGTACACGTACGACTAAACAACTATTCCGAACCGTGGTCACTTGCCAATGACCTGAAAAGTAGGGTGGCATATAGAAGCCTTGCAAGAAAGACTTTTTTCTTCCAGTAGAGAGAACATAAAGCACACAGACTTCTGTAACTCACTGTGCACATTTTAATGCTAGTGCCCTGTATGACTAAGTCTTCAATGTTCTTTTCTCTTTACAGATCCCAAACCTCCAGAGAATCTGAGCACCGACTGCTCCTTCAAATCAATCTCAGTCTCGTGGACCAAACCAGAAGGTCCAGTCACAGGATACAAGATCACATGCACACCCCAGGGGCAGTCACCTGACCAGACTGATGAAGCATCAGGTGACCAAGAACAGTCAGGTGATCTCAAGGCTGACAGTGAGACCGGGGAGCAGGGTGATGCAGAGAAAGAGGACAGGAAGGAGAAGCGCAAAGATGAGGATGAGATGCAGACCAATGGAGATAAGGAATCAAGTGATAAGTCAGGTGATCTGGGAGAGAAGTCAGGTGACAAGGCAGAGAAGTCAGGTGACCAAGAAGAGAAGTCAGGTGATCTCCAGGCTGATAACAAGGCCATTGAGGAAGCTCAAGAGGGCCAAGAAGGAGAAGCTAAAAAGTCTGCTGACGAAAAGAAGGACAAAACAGACGATCAGGGAAAAGACAGTGATGACAAGCCTGTCAATCAGGACAAGGAAGCAGATGATGATGCCGCCGATCACAAAGAAAAGTCTGATAACCCCGAAAAGGATTCTAAAGATAAAAGTTCAGAATCAGGAGAAGAGAACAAGGAAGACAAAACACCTGAAAATGAATCAGTAGACCAGTCACATGACCCAAGAGCTGAATCAGGTGACCCAGGTGCCAAGGATGAAACCAAAGATGGAAAAGACAATGCAGAAGCCAACCAGGATTCTACTGCTGATTCGAATGACAGTGGACAATCGGGAGACGGATCAGGTGATGGGTCACATGATGGATCACATGACCAGGTCAGTGAGTCTACGGCTGGTGATGAAGGTTACAAGTCAGGGTCAGACGAGGAAGAGGTCAGGATTGTAGACGCCGACAAGACGAGCTTGACCATCTCTGGTCTGAGGGCCAAGACCGCCTACACCATCACCATCATCACGCTCAACGGTCAGCTAGAGAGCGTGCAGGCCACGTTGGAGGCACAGACATTGGAGCCGGAGAGTGAGTCAAAGATTGCATGCAACTGTCAGGATCTTCACTTCACTTTTGTTCATGTCATTCTTCTCTCATCTATACATATGTATATATTTCTGGGGCACCTACTGTCTCGATTTCATGGCAATATTGTATACTCGTCTGCACATGTCCTGAAAGTATGCGCTCTTTGGTAGTTTTCTTGTGAAGTCTAGCTGTGCAGGGCAGTAGTTTTCAAAGAAAAAGAACTAGATTCTGTTTAGTCTATGTCTTTCGGCCTCATTATCGTTTGACTTTAAATGTATTTGTATTTCTTATTGTACCTTTACTTGTGTAAAACTTTTTATGATGTGTTCTCCACTACATTGTACATTATTCATGCATATTTTCATCTCTTATTGAGATTTGAATCAAATGTACACTGTACTTTATGCAATGTTTTTCAAATTTCCTCCAGAACTTTCCTTTAACTCTCGATTGTTGTTGCTTTTTTAATCTGCGTAGTTTTTTTTTGTTACTTTCGGTTCCAGTTTTTAGTCCAATGCATTTTTATATTTCATATCCAATGTATCATAACCATTGCTTTAACTCTTATCCTGCCATAATGAATACAGCCCAAAGCCACAGGCCTAATCCCCATTGTGCCAAGCCACAAATCCCCACTGTGCCAAGTTTATTTTGAGATAATCTGATGCAAGCGATGGTACAATCAATAGCACGTGCAAAGCACTCAGCACAGTACAATGGGCATGAACAATAACTGCTATTACGAATGCGAGCAAACATGTATGAAGCAGCGAAGCGGTAGCTCGCTCGCGTGAATTAAGCAGCCAATCGATAGCACGTCTGAGTGTACAAAGCACTGTAACGGTTGCGTGCATGCGGCCTTATGGCAGGATATGAGTTAATGTACAAGGTTCAAGATTTCATGTTCCATCATTTTGAAATGAACAATTATATGTTATTCAGTATACTAAAGAGAATATCTGTTTTCACCCAACCTTTATTTTCTAGCTCTACATCAGATCAACATGCTTTGTAATCATGCATTTTATTTTTAGAATAGCACTTGAACTTTTTTTGTCCTTCTTAGCCTCGAGCATACATGCAATTCTCAAATGATATTCTTCTCTTTTGTTTTTTTCCCCTTTATGTTTTGTTGTTTTCTATTACTTGACCATCTTCTAATATACATGTACACAACTTTATTATAATCACTTGCACTTTTTTTTTCCAAAGACAGTTGTGTAGTTTAATAGATGTAGATTATACATGTGTGTGCATCAAAGAATAAAGAGACTGCCAAGCTGGCTCATAGAAATTAGAGAAGAAAGCAATGAATAATGAAGACAACAGTGGGAGAAAGATGAATCACTACTTTGGGGTACATGTGTAAGCTTTTGTCAAGCAATTATTTATTGCTTTCTTCTTAGATTGTATTTCAAGTGTGTGTGTATTTTGTTTTCACTTTAACTCAAGTACACTTTCTCTTTGCACACTCTTTCCAATGCATATACAATGTATATGCATAGTTAGTATAGAGTACCATGCCTCATTCACAACTGATATCATCATTTCTTTTTCTAATATAATATAATATATAATTAAAAGTTGTCAACTATCGTACTAGAGTGAGACCAAATACACAGGTCGCAAGAAAACAAGGAAAATTGCTCTTCTTATGTTTGTATTTGTTTATTTGTCATCATTCTTGGTGATATGGAAGAGCAAATGACCAAACACATGGCACTTGCCAAAATATACATGTACTGTATGATATTAAAAGCAATCAAATCCCAAAGAGCAAGAGAAACTTAAAAAAAAAAAAAATCATCCTTCATAAAATTTTAGCTTATTAAAGACATCCTATATGTTTTGACCACCAGAACTTTTTTTTTTTTTTTTTTGGGGGGGGGGGGGTTACCATATAATCACTTTATATTACATTTCTTTTTGTTAACAATATTTTCATATTCTGCTGCCTTATACACAAGAAGAAGATCACCTTACAAGTTTAAACTGTGTTCTCATTCCAAGGCCCCACCCTGTGGTCAAAGTAAACCTAGAATTTGTAAGCTGAAACCGGTGTTGATAATATAAATACACATGTAAAGGATATCAGCATCAAACCCATGCATACACGTACGGAGCAAAATACATCTTGGTGATAAGTCCCCTATAAAAAACATTCCCAACACTTTTCCATCAAGTAATTGCGTTACTCACTTTCTAAACTCAATTCACTTTCTAGGACCCCATCCTGTAGTTGAAGCCAAACTAGATTGTGAAGCAACAACCATTGCAGTTAGCTGGAAGAAACCCGAAGAAGGAACGATGACCGGATACAGGGTGACATGTCTCACAAAGGAAGAGGTGGAAAAGGAGGAGAATAAGGAGAAAGAAGGTAAAGAAGAAGAGAATAATATGATGTCTGTTTCATCATATCGGTGTTTCAAAAGAGATTTCAAAATTGTCATGCCAAAATCCATTATAGCAGTTACCAAGTCATATATAAAGGACAAATATTTTACATTTAGAGTCTTCATGATGTTCAAATTTCACTTCGGAATGTTTTTTGGATTTTTAAAGTTTATACCAAAGAAGAAATCCAGCTTTCTTCTTTTTCTCTGCATTGTATTCTTCAACTGTATAAAAGATACAGTGTATCAGAATAATGCCTGTTTTATGACCTTGATGCATTTGTTCATGTTTGTCTATGCTTTTAGACATCTAGGGCCCCGTCTTATATAGGAGTTATGATTGATTACAAATAATTTGCAATTTATATCAACCGCATCTCCTGTCTGGTTATAGTACAGGGATGCAACTAATATAATTTGCAAGTTATATGTAAACAATCACAACTCTTTTATAAGAAAGGGGCCCAGAACTAAACATGAAATACACGTACACATAATGTTTTCCTTGTAAACTGTAACTCCACTTTTCCAGGTACTGACCAATCAGAGAAAGAGTTGCAAAACAAGGATGACCCAGCAGCAGACCCAGCAGCCAACCAACCATTAGGGGTCACCAAGCAGGTCAGAGCAGATGTCTTCACAGCAAAGTTCTTTGACCTTGATCCAGAGATGGAGCACGTGGTTAGGATCTGGACTTTATCGGATGGTGTCGAGAGTGAGATAGTGGAGCTAACAGACAAGACTAGTGAGTAGAGATAGGGTTAGGGTTAGGGTTAGGGTCAATTTTTTTTAACTGGACCCAAAGACGGATCACATGGTTAGGATCTGGACCTTACTGGATGGTGCAGAGAGTGGGATGGTGGAGGTAATGGACAAGACTAGTGAGTAGAGATAGGGTTAGGGTTAGGCTCTTTGACCTCAACCCAGAATCGGATCACGTAGTTAGGATCTGGACCTCACTCGATGATAAACACAAAGACTAGTGAGTAGAGATAGGGTTAGGGTTAGGGTAATTTCTTTGACCCCGACCTCAAAACGAATCAGGTGGTTAGGACCTGTACCTTACTGGATGGTGCAGAAAGTGAGATGGCGGAGCTGTCAGACAAGACTAGTGAGTATACATAGGGTTAGGGTTAGGGTAAGGTTCTTTCACCTCAACCCAGAGACGGATCACATAGTTAGGATCTGGGCCTTACTTGATGATACAGACACGACTAGTGAGTAGAGAAAGGGTTAGGGTAAAGTAATTGACCTTGATCCAGAGACGGATCACATAGTAGGAATTTGGACCTTACTGGATGGTGCAGAGAGTGAGATGATGGAGGTAATGGACAAGACTAGTGAGTAGAGATAGGGCCTGATATGGGTTATTGTCAGGGTTAGGGTAAAGTTATGTTACCTGGACACAAAGATGGAGCATGTTTGTGCACTGCCTTTCAAATAACAAAATGAACATGGATATTCTATTTGTAGCACTGCAGGGAAGTACGTAGGGTTTGATTATGTGCAGTATATTTCTCTAGAAGTATTTCCTTATAATTGAAGCAATGTTGTTCACTTTGTATGAAATTCAGTGCCCCACTATGAAAGCAAAGTACTTTTACCTGTCACAAATCTCTTATTTTTTTCTTCTTCTATCTCTCTTACCCTTTTCAAATTGAAATTTCAGAGCCTGATATCAAAGAAACTGGTAAGTAAACATTTGTTGGTTTTTATGCTGACAGAATACTCTATAGACTTCAGTATTAAGAATTTGCAATCTATTTTATCCATAAAAATGTTATTTTGAATGATCAGCTCTTGGATCCTCTTTACATTACATATAGTTCAATGTTTCTTGCCTGAAGATGTATGTCGGACAGCCATCCACACTTTGGACAACATTCATCATTCTAAATTGTGATTAGATTCTTTTGTGAAATGATGATATCCATGTACATGTATACAGACAACACATTTTATATTATATAACCATTTGAAAAAATCAATGTACATTCAATGCCAGTGAAAGGACGAAAGGAAAAATTTCATTTACAATATGTTTGAAGGTTTTTCTACTAATAGTACATGTATATAACTTAAAAGAAAGGAAAGCAGATTAATCTGAAGTAAAATTTTCTTGCAATGTTTAACAGACGGTGAGTGGACGGTAACCGTCGTTACTCATGAGGATTCTAAGCCTTCCCACAATGCCTTGGTGGAGCTGGTGGTTTATGGGAAGGATGGCAAGTCTGATCCTCTCCTACTCAACAAGGAAAGGAAAGAGGATGGATGCTTTGAGCCTGGCAAGACAGAGAGCTTTGATGTAAGTTAACATCATTATATTGTTCTTCTTCTCTTCCTTCTTTCCCTTCTTTTTCTCCTTCTTCTTTTTCTTCTCCTTCATCGTTTTCTTCTTCCGTTTCTTCTCCCTCTTCTTCCTTTTCTTCTTCTTTTTCTTCTTCTCCTTCTTCTCTTTCTTCATCTTCTTTTTCTCCTCCTTCTCCTCCTTCTCTCCTTCTTCTCATTTTTCTTATTCTCCTATTTTTTTCTTTTTCTCCTCCTTCTTTTTTTCTTCTTCTACTTACCCTTCTCCTTTTCTTGTTCTTCTTTTTTTTAATTTTTATTGTAGCAGTTATTATTACATTCATTTTTTTTAAATAATGTTTTTGCCAATTACAATTAGTTGTATATACATGTACATGTACTTTTACAAAAGAGAAAAATAGCATATATGGATTGTTAGGAGGATACATGCAGACCTGAGTCTACATTTATCAAACCTTACTAAACCTAATTGTCAACTAAATTTGTGCTATAGCCTATGCCATTAGT
>JARBES010000117.1:5751413-5767669 GCA_030265145.1 Strongylocentrotus pallidus
CATTGGAGACATCTACAAGATTCGTATCGGATATCATGACAATGCATTGTGGGAAGGTTGGCATCTGAAAGAGGTACGTACATTCATTTGTCGTTTTATTCCATCAAATTTCCATGAATGTTGTACATTTTTGCAAAACTCCATAATTTTCCAATTTGATTTGTAATTGGAAGAGAGATCATTGTTAACAATTGTGAACCTGAAATTCCAGTGCTTAAAATCATTACTCTATACAATTTTGATATTTGATTTTGCATGATACAGACTGTATAACCATTTTCATTCTCATTTGCAAAAATATTAAACAGGGCCTCTTAACCCATTGTCTACTGGAATCTGGTGGCCCCTGTATTAAGCCTATGGGAATGAGAGAATTCAGTTGTCAACGGGTTTATAAACACTGTCTACTGTATTATTTCCATTCTTGTATTCAAGGTCCACATGGAGGACAAACACACCAAAGAGAAACTGGACTTTGCTTTTGACCGATGGATGGACAGAGGTCAAGATGACCAAGATATCTTCAGAGAGCTACCGGTCAAGAAAGAAGACCAGGAATCTCTACCAGGTATGAAAGACATTTACATAATCTTTGGATCTCGTGGGGCTTGGACACTGATCAAGGTCTTGTTTCATAAAAGTTGTTAACAATAACAAGTTCCAAAAACTGTTATAAGCTACTGAAATCAAGGAATTTGATTGGCTGAGAGCAAATTTGTCACAAAAATTTGGCATCTGTTATTGATAACAAGTTTTATGAAACAGGTCTCTTGTATTCACATGACAACGATAGAGTTCCCGCTGAATTTGTATGGCCCAATAGGAAAGAAGTCAGCCCTTGATGTTTTGTATTGTATCCATACAACATAACCATTGGATGATGGGCTACAGTAGCCTTTAAAGGTAATACAAAGTTTTGGTACATGTATAGTATGTGGTCATGAATTTGGTTCAAATGAACATATTGGAAGCATATGCGATTTTAAAATACCATGGAATGGCCTTAGGCGCTATTTGAAATATTTGAAATTTACTGGGAATACCGGTAAAGTTTTTATTATTAAATTTCTCGAAAGCAGAAATGTTTTAAGGGCTAATTTTCTAGTGCTTATAATACAACCACAGGGGCATCCACATATATCAAAATTTTAAAGAATTATTATCAATCCAATTTTCAAAATTTCCCAAAAGCTTTACATTACCTTTAATGTGTAAAATTTCTCTTCTTTTCCTGTGTTGCATTCTATGTTAAAACTAAAACATTCCTGTAACAACTGTTCATTTCAAGAAATTTCAGAGTGGACAGACGTTGAAATTTTAAACTCCCTCCATCAGGGAAATATATATCACCTCTGTGAATGAGAGGTCTTGGTTACCACCCACACTTTTCAAATATCTGTGCCCTGGGAGGCAAATTTTATCACTAATTCTCCTCCCAAACCAATTTGGATGATGTTTTATAGCCCATCTTCTGAGAAATCCTGAATAGGATGGTGTTTCATCAGCTTGGATAGGAGTTTGCTGCTAGCACATGAATGAACTATGGCATCTTTATTCTTAATTGACCAGTTCCATGTTTTGGCTCCAAACAGACAATTTTTTTTATTTGTCCTATGAACATGTATCTTTCTCTCTCTCTCTCTCTCTCCCTTTGTGTCTCTATCTGTCTGTCTTTCTCTCTCTCTCTCTTTCCCTCATCATTTCTTGTCTATTGTATCCCTTCCATCTCTTTCAGTTGAGGTATACTACATCTCTGTTCATACCGGTGACCGATGGGCGGCCTACACCGACGCCCCTCTTTGGGTGATCCTACATGGGGAGAACGGAGACACCGGTAAAAGGGTTCTCTACCACTCACAGGATAAGGAGGACAAATTCATTCAGAATCAGGTGAGATAAAGGTTTTAATAAATCAAAACCTGCATAGAAAGACCACTTTAAAGCCACACTGTACTACTTGTAGGTACTTGCTCCCTCTATATAGAAAACTTCCCAAATCGGTGCCTGTTGGTCCCCCGTGATCCTCTTTTTCTTATGTTAATTGAGAGCTGAGTTATTGAGATAGCCACCTGTCACAGTGACCTCGCTGGCTAGCTGGGTGGTCTAATCCCTTCTGGCTGAACTAGTAAAGCCGGTCTTTAATACAGGAAACCAGAAAGTGGTCTTTATGTACAGGTGTATATGCTCCACATGAGCTTGAAAATTATATGAATAGTTTAAGTGCTTTTAGTTTTAAGTTTTGAGCGTCAAGTAAAGCCTGGCTGGAATTCTCCCCAGGGAGTGGAGATTGTGCACACACTGTGAGCGGACAAGTATTGAATCCAATGACCGGGGTAATAATAGATCTGTAAAGCGCTTAGAGACATCATACACTGTAGATGTATCAAGCGCTGCATAAAAGCGAAATTATTATAATTATTATTAATTTAAATATGAATAGCTGTAAACATGATACCGATCATGTCCTGTAATTCTTCTTGTTACTTTAGGTGGATACTTTCAAGGTAGAAGCAGTATCTTTAGGTGAGGTCACCACAATGGAGATAGGCCATGATGCAAAGGGTTACGGTAAGCTGATTTGTTTCTCCCTTGCTCTCATGTTAGACCCATGGACCTACAGTTCCATATGGGAGTGCAGGGATACATGTACCTTCCCCCCCTTTCACATCACCCTCGTGTGTGTGTGTGTAATTGGCTTTTACACACGTGTGTCAGTCAGATAGGATTATTTACGTCTGGGGACCAACCTTTAACGTCACCCATACAAAAGACGTGACTCAGTTTCGAACCGGGGTTGCCTGAGTCAGTTTGTAGGCGAAGACAGAGAGCTGACCAAGTGAACGTGCTGCTAGACCAACTCATATCTCCCTCCTTTTTAACATTTCACTTTATCTCTACTGAGATCCCATTTGGATTGATATGTTTCACTCCCGAAGAAATTCTTTTGATTCTTTATTCTGTTTATAGCTGATGCTGTTACCCAAAGACATTTCTAGTTCATAATTATACTTTTCAAAAGACTCCAAAGTCTTGTTATAGATGTTTATAAATGATTTAGCACGGAGACATCATTTTAAAAACACAAGTATGTTATGATAAGAAGCTTGCTCTTTGAAAAAATTTGAATTAAATTATTCTCCTTTTGAATATACACATGCATATATTTACCAAGATTTTTAATAATTCATCTTGGCTTGAGAGAGTCCACAGGAGTGGACAAAAGCTTGCCTTCCAAATTGTAAGATTGGTAGAAGCTTGAACTACATGTTATAAATACCCCAACCACTGAAAGTTTTCTGTATCAATAATTTATCTGTTTTTTTTTTTTCTTCTGGTAAATGTCAGGTGCTGGAATATACCTAGATCATGTAACGTTGAGAGAAGGGGAGGAATCAGACACTGCATATCTATTCCCTGTTAATAACTGGCTAGATGATCACATCAGTGATAAGAAGACACACAGACAACTCAAACCTATAGGTGAGAAATCAATCATCTGATATCTAACGTATGCTCCACCGATATTTGCTCTTATAAATGTAAGGCTACCTAGGAGAAATTTCAAATGTTTAAACATATTTGTGGCTTACACTCAGTAAATAAGATCAATTGATCGATCTGTTGTTGAAAAACATGTCAGAAAAAATCTTTTAACCTGCCATCTTCTGCTTGCCGGGCAGCAACTCCAACACCAGGCCATCACTAGTCCATGGCACAGTCACGATCTTATTTACTGGGTGTAAGCCACGGATATTTGCTCTGTTGATATTTGGTTCAGGCTTTATTTTGTCAAAGAGGTAGAGTTAGGGATGCGAATGTATTTAGGTTACTTGTGTTGAAATTGTGTTTTAGGTTGTTACGGTTACAGTTGGGATTGCATCACATGGACTTCGGAATTTGTAAAATCTATTTTTGGAGCAATTGTTGTTGGAAATAATGTCATGCATTCCGGAAATCTGTCATTTTTAGCTATGTCAGATGAAGTTTGAATACTGTCTATATGTATGTCATTTATTAAAAAACATTTCCTTCCCATCAGTTATATCTCAGATATCTCATTGGTTCGCAAATAAGAATCTGAAATTCGTATTGCTCTCCATTTTTACAGTTTTTCAGAGAAGTTTGACATTATTCTAGAAATCTTCTTTCTTCTCTCTCATACAGGCAAGCAATCAACTAAAGAAAGCGATAAGACACAAGAGGACGCCAAGCCAGAATCACGTAAGTATTCTCCTAGGCTAACGTCGTTAGGGTAGTGTATTGGTAGTGTTTGTCTATGAACTTATGGTTTGTTTTACCATCTTCAATACTCATTTGCATGTCCTTATGTTAAGAAATAGGGTTAAAAGACAAATTTGTTCTCATATTGACACACAGATGCGCATTTGTGAAAACCAACAACATTTGTACATGTACATGAACTTCTAAATAACAGCTCCATATTCTTTAGAGAATCTGTTTTTAATTCATGTTAAATGTTCTTGGTCATTGGCTGTGTCCATAGGAAATGAAAATAATTTTGTTAAAGATGTTCAAGCGGGGGTATATAGTCGTTCGTGAGTAGGCAACTTGGCGAACACTGAGCCAATGGGTATAACGCTCCCTTACGGACGTACGCATAAGGGGACAATAGTACGCATGGTGGCGTAAAACCTGTTGGCTCAGTGTGCTGCCCTCTATATACTCATGCATGAGCAACTTTAATGTCATAGCCGTCAGAAGTGTTATAAAGTTTTCCTTTGCTCACTAAAACATGTGTCTGTTTTTCCAGAGGGTAACTGGACGGTGTTCATGAAGGTCAGCGAAGATTCTCCGACCACCTTCAAAGCCAATCTCTACCTGACCATCTATGATGGTATCACCGCATCAAGGCCGCATCAGATCACTCTAGATGATGACTTCACTCCAGAACAAGAGATAGAAAGCTCGGTAAGATCATTTATTTCAAAAGTTTTATGCACGGTTTCTACTGATATTGAACCCATATTCATTATCCCATTTAATATTTGACAGTTTATATTCTAAAAACCATGACATGTCATTACAGAAACAATAAAATAAGTATTCTAATTAACAAAAATGCTACAGTTGATTGATCTTGTTACCTTCTCAATTGCATTATGCCTAAGTGAAAACCTACAAATATTTGCAATGTGAAACTTTCACAAATTGTTAATGATGACAGTCAATCTCCCGCAAAAACACTTATGCAAATTAGTAAATTTAACTGTTGTAATTAACATGTAATTATTTGTAAGTGGACTATTCTAAGTACAAACCTTTCATGAACCCAGACCACTTCCAAATTTATGAATTGAATTGTTGTAATAGCTATAAACAGATCTAAAACAGAGTGAAAAGTCCTTCAGTACCATCAGTATTGATAGAATTCGAGGGAAAAAAAAATCAATTACTGCTATTTCTTTAAAGCAGTCGCCCAAAGAAAATTCATGACAACTGATAATTAAAATGTTTGGTGGCTACCTGTTTCTCGCATGTGACGTCACAAATGTTGACGCTCTACGGACGACTGCTGAAGGCAGAAAATCTGGATCTCAAAATTAACAATTTTGAGAGATGATTACTGCGGGCCCCAAACATATTTTGAAGAGGAAAGTTGTTATATTTGATCAGTAAGGCTTCCCCTTTGCAATGACGTGAATTTTGCATAAATTCAAAACAGTTTTGATTCTTCGGGTGACTACTCTAAGTAAAACTACCAAGTTACCATCCTTGTTTTTCTCTGTTGCTTTACCTCCTTTCAGATGAAGATGGAAGATATCAAGAGCATCTCAAAGATCAGACTGGAGCATGATAACGCAGGAGGAGGACAGCTCATTTACATAGATACAGTGAGTTACTATGGAGACTCAGGTCATCAACAGCTTTGCAAAAACATATACATATGCATATTAAAGGCAACGTTTAACAATGTTCAATCTGAGATGCATGGCTCTACGTGTTATCAGTGTCTGTGATAAGGTGTAATATTGAAGCCCCTAAAAAAATTGCGCTTCAAAATGATCATGAAGTGCCTCAAAAAAGTAAAAATATTTGAGTGACCGGTTTTACCATACTCATTTTCCCCAATAGACTGTAGAGTTATAAAAATCGTTAAGGAAACAAAAAATAAAATTTTGATTTCCAATAATAAACATCTTGATAATCAGATCAAAACACTTACACTAAGGCTGATATGTAGTGATATTGGTTCAATATTTACTTTTACCTTTATCCAAGTTTCTGGAAGAATGCTGTCATCATATAGTCAGGCCACCACTTCTAGTTAAGATGTAATATTTTTCTAATATGCAGTGATAAAGCCTGGAATCTGCTGAAAATGAAGTGAGCTATAATGAGAACCAACACCAACGAATGTAAACAATCTTCTTTTTTCTCCATGTTGACTTTTATTCACACTGTGTTGTGTATTGCCAGAACTTTCAGGCATTTGATTTTAACGTTGGTTCTCCTTTGCCACAGATCCGTCTGGTAGACAAAGACACTGGTGAGGAGCTCACATACAGGTTTGACTTCAGGCTAGGAGAGGATGAGAAGACTGGTGCATCATCATTAGTCAAGGAGGTTCCCACATTGAAAGATGGTCAACAACCATTACCAGGTATGCATGTAAAACAGGTCACCATTCTGAAAGTCTTATACATGATGTTTCAAAATTTCAAAATAGAATAATTTTATTGTCCAGCTCAAAATAATGCATACGTACAGACTTTGCAAATTGATTGGCGAAATCATAATTTTTTTCTGTTAAATGCTCAAACATTCTCACTACAATGTATACACATACTGTGAAATAAAATTATTTGTAATACGAAAGTTGAGTGATTTGCTTGCGGTGGCCAAGTCTTCAAATCCCTTGTGGTATGATTCAACTCTTTTCCAGAAACTTCCATGATATCTTTTTCTGATAGGGCTTACTTTTTGCTTGGTATTCCATGACCACAAGCCAGGCTTCATTTGTTTCATGTAGTTTTACTCTTTAACCTGGATGCCCTAAATGAAAGAAGAGAAAAAGAAAACTTGCAAATTCATGAAAGTTTCTTGCTCATGAAAGTTCCTGGTATCACAGCACTTTGTCAATTATGATTGTTTTTCTTGATCAGTCGTTGAATATGAGGTGAAGACGAAAACCAAAGATGAGGCAGGATCTTGGAGCAATGCCAACGTGCACATCAGGCTGGTGGGTGATGCAGGGGATACCGGTGTAAGACATCTATGGAAGCCTGAGGTAGAGAATGCCTTTCAGCATGGACAGGTAAGGTTACCATGGTGAAGAGGGCGGGAGGAGAAGGAGGGGGTTGATGTTGATGTTTATGTAGATGGCAAGGTGATGGGGATGGTGGTTTTGATGTTAATATTGTTGTATGTATGGAGTTGGTATGATTAGATACCAATGTAAGAAATCTATGGAAGTCTAACCGAGAGACTGCATTCAAACGGGAAAGGTTTGGTAACCATGGTGATAATAGTGACGTTGATGTAGAGGATGTTAATTTTGATGTTAAAGTGGGTATTGATGATGTTGATGTGATGGCGAGGGTGAGGGTGAGCGTGGGGTATGGATGCGGGTGAGGGTAAGGGTAATGGTGTGGGTGAGGGTGAGGGTTAGTAGGGTAAGAGTGTGGGTGAGGGTGATGGTGAGCGTTAGGGTGAGGGTGAGGATGATGGTTAGTAGGGTAAGGATGTGGGTGAGGGTGGGAGTTAGCGTGAGGGTTAGGGTGAGCGTTAGGGTGAGGATGTTGGTTAGGGTTAGGGTGAGGGTTAGGGTGTGGGCAAGATTGAGGGTAAAGGTAATGGTGTGGGTTAGGGTGTGGGTTAGATAGAGGGTAAGGGTGATGGTGAGGGTAAGGGTGAGGGTTAGCGTGTGGGTTAGAATGAGGGTAAGGGTGATGGTGTGGGTGAGGGTGAGGATTAGGGTTAGCGTGTGGGTTAGATTGAGGGTAAGGGTGATGGTGAGGGTAAGGGTGAGGGTTAGCGTGTGGGTTAGATTGAGGGTAAGGGTGATGGTGTGGGTTAGCTAGCATGAGGATTAGTAGGGTAAGGTTGTGGGTGAGTGTGGGGGTTAGCGTGACAGTGAGGGTAAGGGTGAGCGTTAGGGTGAGAATGTCGGTTAGGGTTAGGGTGTGGGTGAGGGTGAGGGTTAGCCCGAGGGTGAGGATTAGAGTGAGGATGTTGGTTAGGGTGAGGATGTTGGTTAGGGTTAGGGTGTGGGTGAGGGTTAGGGTGAGGATGTTGGTTAGGGTGTGGGTGAGGGTGAGGGTTAGCCCGAGGGTGAGGGTTAGGGTGAGGATGTTGGTTAGGGTTAGGGTGAGGGTGAGGGTTAGCCTGAGGGTGAGGGTTAGGGTGAGGGTGAGGGTGAGGGTTTGTAGGGTAAGGGTGAGGATGGGGGTGATTTTGAGGGTAATGTTGATGTTGGTATTGATGATGTTGATGTGATGGCGAGGGTCACGGTTAGTGTGAGGTAGGGATGTGGGTGAGGACGATGGTGAGCATTAGGGTGGGAATGATGGTGAGCATTAAGGTGAGGGTTAAGGTGTGGGTGAGTGTTAAGTAGGGTAAGGGTGAGGGTGAGGAACTGAGGATGATGTTGAGCGTTAGGGTGAGGATGTTGGTTAAGGTTAGGAATAGTGTGAGGGTGATGGTAAAAGTGATTGTGATGATAATGACAAGGGTTAGGGTGAGGGTTTGGGATAGGGTGAGGGTGAGTGTTAAGGAGAGGGTAAGTTTGATATTGCGGGTGAGGGTGTAGTAAATGAGGGTGAGTGTAAAGGTGAGGGTGAAGATTAGGATAAGGGTGAGGGCGAGGATTAGGGTGAGGGTTAGGGTAAGGGTCAGGATGGGGGTCAGGATAATGGCAAGGGTTAGGGTGAGGGTGATAATAGTCATGATTAAGTTGATATTTTTTTAGAGTGAAAAAATATGATGACATGTATGTACTGCTGTACGACATCTGTGGAAGCCTGACCTGGAGAAAGAGCGACAGGTATTGTAACATGTGAGTAAATGTAATTGTGAGGAGAACTTTGATGATGATGTTTGTCAAAATTAGATGCAACCAGATGTAAGTCTGCCACAGGCACAGTAGGCTAACATGTTTATTTATGATTGCAATGACCATTCCTGATGATGATAAGGTGATGGAGGAGGGTGAAATTCTTACATGCGAGTGAAAAGTATATCAAGTATTCTTGAATCACCAATCACAAATCTTCAAGAGTGCTTAGACTTACATGTAAATCGTCATTAGACTTGTACTCATGATCTTGTTAATCAATCTCAAGGAGTTAAATAATTCCACAGGTCAATCATGTTTATCTCATCCTCCTTTCCTTCTTCACCTCCAGGAGGATACCTTCATCCTAGAAGCAGTAGACGTTGGTGTCCTCCAGAGAGTTCTCCTCTCTCTGGAATCAGATGAACAAGATGATGCCTGGCTACCAGAGACCGTCACCGTCTCAGCGACCAACTCGCCCAAGAAGTATGAGCTTCCCTGCAACATGTGGATCGGAATGAGGGCAGATGCCAGTCAAGAAGAAGAGCTTTTGGTGGATGGTGAGTGTTTTTGGAGTGCAGTAAATGAGATTGCCTTTAGAATCAAGTGCAGTGGTCTAGTAGATTGTTAATGGACTATGAATCAAATGGTCTATTAAACTTAAATTCCCATCCTTTAGTCTACGGTTGCCTAGCAAAATGTAGTGACCAATATTACTTTGCATTTTTAAGAGAACACTGCATTTGGCCATTCATAAATCAACCTTTACTTTCAGTGAATCCAAGATTGAGCTAAATTTGTGAGGGCCAAAAGGGTATTAAATCCTGTAGTTGACACCCTTTTTGATTTTCAACAGATTTGGACTCTGATGCATGCCTGATTCTGTTTTAAATGGCCTTAATAATGGAAAGGGGAATGTTGATTGACCAGATTTGTTCCTTTAATATACGAGGCACTACATGTCACTGATCTATCTCACTTTGTTTTGGCAAGATGTCAGTTTGGCCTTAATATTAGAAAGAGGAATGTTGATTGACCAGATTTGTTCCTTTGTTTTGCGAGGCAATACATGTCACTTATCTACCTAACTTTGTTTTGGCAAGATGTCAGTTTATATTTGCCACTCATCCTTATGCCGTGAGTACCTGTTTATTTTCATTATCTAATATGAATCTACATCTTTCTCTTTATAAAACAGCTAATCAATCTCCTGCTGCAAATGAAGAAGGAGAATCTGGTTCTAAAGGGTCTTGGACGCTCTGGCTCACCCCTGGATCCGAGGATGGAATGGGCTGCAACTCCTTACTTTCCATGATGGCCTATGGGAGCCAAGGGACCAGCAGGATTCTTCCACTTGAGAATGGGGAAGATGTTGGATCAAGTAAAGAGGAGGGAGAAGGAGAGAAATTGATGTACCCACATGGAATAACCAAGAAATTTGATGTAAGTGAATCCATCCTTTTGGTGAAAGCATTCCTACAGATTCAATTTCCCTTAATCCATTTTCTACTTATATTCCAGTAAATTTTAATGCATATAAATTGTAATTTAACTTGTTCTGTCTGCACTGTGTGTATTCATTTGATTCCATGTAATTCAGCTCTTGAGCTGCAATGCACTTATTGGGTTCAATACAAATCAGTTCAATACAGTTTATTTTTTCCCCCCTCCAATTAAATCAAATTCAAATGAATTTCGTTCAATTCAGTTCAAATTCAATCTATTCAATTCATTTGGATCAATTCAATTCAGTTCAGTTCAGTTCAGTTCAGTTTGATTCATTGTAAATTCTGACAATACAATAGGCCTACTATATTAGGACTCTTTAACTCCATAAGGCACTGAGTTAGGTTGAAGAAAAAAAAATCTTGTATTGACTAATAACTTACTCTTAGCATACCGGTCATATTCAAGAAAGGACTTTTATCATTATGGTTTATTGGAATTTGATTTGAAACTAAAATTGAAAAAGGTATACCGAGTACATATAAAACTGAATGTCATTCTATAATTGAAACAGTGTCTCTTGGAAATTGAACTCCGTCGTATTCATCTATGTATGAAGAATAATCTCCTGATGACGGATAGTCAACTTGTTCGAAACGTCGAGCCCCTCCTACTACCCATCCTCTCCAACCTTTGAACTATAAACTCAAGAAAGATTACCGACAGTCCTTTTCAGGACTCCCCAATCCTTCCCTCTCTCACATGGTGCAACCGTAAGCCTACTATATAAATCCCTTTTCTGTTAGCAAGAAAAAATAAACACAATATTTCTCCTTATATTTCTTTTCCTCTTCCGTTGCAGATTGATCTTGGTGAGATAGGTTCCATCTACAAGATACGACTGTCTTTGGATGATAAAGAGACAACTCAACCACAGCTGTACCTCAAGAAGGTAAGAAAGCTCACATGGGCTGTTCTCCTGATTTTTGTGCACTTATTATCTGTCTTTAAAGGGATTGGGTATCTTTGTCTCAGAATCTGAAACAAAATCCTGGATGTTGCTCATGCTGCAGTGACAATTATAAACCTTTAGGTCAGTCAGGATGCCCATGACTTTTACTAGCCAATCGCCTGTCTGATTATCAAAATATTTATGATTGGAAATCGAAATTTTAAAAACCATTTTCCTAATGGTTTTTATAACACTACGGTCTATTGGGGAAAATGAATATGGTAAAACTGTTCACTCAAAGATTTTTAAAAACTTTTTGAGGCACTGCATGGTCATTTTGAAGCGCAATTTTTTAGGCACTGATTACATGAGGGCCATGCATCTCAGATTGAACATTGTTAAACGATGCCTTTTAATGTTCTTGCCTTTTTTGAGCTCCTCATGATTTCATGTTGGCTTTTACATGACTGATGGGTGCAAGATTTTGCACAATTCTTGACACTCATGCAAAGAGCATGGTGCATTATACATGTATGCATAAAGAACATGAAATGTGTTTACTAAAATATCATCTAAAGTGTACATATATCTACATTTGCATTGATATTCAAAAGAAAGTAAATTACCAAGTTTACAAGTAAAACATATGTAACAACAGATAGCTAAAATGTTATTAAATGAACCTGCTAGAATGATATAAGGTGACAATCTGAAACATTTTAAGCGAAAAATATTTGGAATAACATGTATGCAGTAGTTTACTGCACACTACCCAAGGCTCCCATGATCATTCATGGACAAAACTGGAAGTTACGATAAAGTAAATTCTTCTGGAAAGTCATGGAAATTTTAAGGGGAGGCGGAGGCTGTCACAAACAAGAAATGATATATATCACTGCCTGGTATACATACGCCACTTGGATGCTGCAATCATGCCTATGTGGTACTTACTGTATCTGGTCATGGAAAATGTCAAGTAAACACACAATGATTGAATTCAATTGTGTTTTGAGCATGGGAGAGGTAGGAGGTTAATGTATACACTTTGCCTCTTCTATCTGTGTATTTCATTAGATGAAAATGAAAGACAAAGACACAAATCAGGAATTCCATTTCTTTGTGGACCAATGGCTGAGATCGACTCCCAATGTAGAGAAAGAGAAGAAGGAAGGACAAGCAGATGGAAAGGAAGAGAAGAAGGAAGGAGAAGCAGATGGAAAGGGAGAGAAGAAGGAAGGAGAAGAAAATGGAAAAGAAGAGAAGAAGGAAGGAGAAGAAGATGGAAAGGAAGAGAAGAAGGAAGGAGAAGAAGATGGAAAGGAAGATAAGAGGATGGAGGCTTTATACCTTGAATTGCCAGCTATCAGACCTGATATGCCACCCGACCCAGGTATGATCACCATGTTTATATTTTACTTATCTTTGCTAAATAATTCTTCTTTAACCCTTTTCGTGCAGTGGGGTGCAAATCTTGGCAACATGTTGAGCTTGTTCAATGTACATCATTTGTTTGGACTTTCATCATCTATGAAGTGGAACAAGAAGGTTCATGTGTACCTGCATGAACATGCACTTAAACTCCATGTTAAATTTGAAACCTAGTGGTACAATGAAACTGAGAACGGATCTCAAAATGTGACATGTGAAACTTTTGGTAGAGCTAGAAATTGGTCTTCACTTCAAGATGTATATATATATACTTTGTAGATGGTGGTTTTGGTCTTTCATCATTCTCAAGTTTTCCATATTCCTTACTACTTAACCAAATTCAATTTGTTTATTCATGCATAATTTAAGCAATATGTTTTGTACAGTAGTTGTCCATTCAAGTTTTTCATGTTTATGTACTGTTTGAACCACAGTGTTCTCCACTTCTAACATCCTAAATAAATGAGAATAATTAGATGGTCTCCATTCAGTTCAACCCACTTTTTTTCCTCTTCGTGTTATCAGTTGTCAAGTACCAGATAGAGGTACAGACTGGTGAGCAGGATGATGGTGATACGTCCAGTCAGGCATACGTGAAGCTGATCGGTAGTCATGGCGATACAGGAAAACGACAGCTCATCTGGGAGGAGGATGTCAAGAAGACCTTTGAGAAAGGAACCGTAAGTTTTCCCGAGATTGTTGGATACGTGAGGGAAGAAAATAACAGGACGTGGGGTGGACTATTGACATGGAAGTTGTACGAATGTGACATTGAAGAGGGGGCATCAAAACCTTCTCCTCATTACCATATGCACAATGTATATCACTACTTCATCACAACAAATCAATAGCCATCTCAAATTTTTGTTGTGTTTTATATTTGATATGCTGATATGATTACAAAAGGGCATTGTCTATAGGTTACGTATAAAGATAGATTTACATGTAGTTCACAAAGACATCTGAGAATTAGCTTTGTTTTGTGACCTGTAGATTTTCACCAACCTTTAATGAATTGATACATCACCTGTATAGCTGTACCTTTTGTATAGTTCTTTCCTTCGCTATCCTATTGTGTACTGCTGTTTTCTGTGTGGATATATATATATATATATATATATATACATTGATGAGTTTTCACTAGACCTGACATGTCTCTGACTCTCTTTTATTCTCTCAGGTGAATACATTCTGCATTGAGGCTGTTTCAATCGGAGAAATAACACAATGCATTGTGGGACACGAGGGCAACGAACCAGGTATTTTATTTGATATCATGCTCTTTTTATTTTGATGAAGAAAAAAATACATTCAATCAGATGATATTAACAGGAAGAAATGGTTGTACAAATACTTATAATTGGATCTCAATAGATTTGCTTGGATAAACACTGTACTGGATATCACGTTTTGTAGGCTGCGTTTGATCTTGCAGTCTTTAAAGGTATAGGCCAGTTCTGGTCATGTGATTGCATTGTGAAAGAAACGTGGAATCGATCAGAAAAGGTTGATCCTCTAGCATATAAGTATTGGTGTGAACTGCAAGGTTCTGGAATCATCAAAATAATAATAATTTGGCCCAGTCTTGGTAAAGTTACAAGCACTGTACATGGGACTACCCGATATCTGTCCAGTCCGGATAGATATAATAATTTACCAAATATATCAATTAATAGGCGGTTTCAGGGCAAAATTTGTATCATCACGTATAAGTCAAAACATATTCTTTCACATGATTGGTAATAAGAGCTTCCATTTCATATTTTGAGAGGGGGGCGTTTCAAAAACTAGTCTATACCTTTACCTCCATATGTAGTTCTCTCCACAATCTTGTTATCTACTGGTTCAACTATTTGGACACCAATGAGTTTTAAAATTGTACCGATGCCTATTTTATACATGTAACTGGTTCAAACCTTGTATACGTAGTAAAAAATCCAACATTTTATACAATCATGGAGTGCCAGTGGTTTTCAAGGACTTTTAAACAAATTGCCTTAACCCACAGATACAAGTAGCTGTACTAGAATTCTATTATTCACTGGATTTCAACATCCATATATAAGAAGGTATTGTGAATTTAATTGAGAGATCAGTGTAAGTACGATGTGACCCAATGCTTTTAAAAGTAACCTCATACTGCCATCTCTAACTGTATATGTGTTTCTATATTTCCTTCAATACATGTCCAGAGTCAGCATTTTAATGATAATTATAGGTCCATTTATATAGCGCAGCCACTATATGAATACACTCTACAAAGCTTAATAAAAAGGTTCATATTATTGTAGCTGAGCCGCCATAATAAGGCGCTGGTCATTCAATGAATTTCTTTCTACAGGTTACCCATTTACTTCACCGGGTAGAGAGTGGCAAATGTAGATTAATGTCTTTCCAAAGGACATTAGTGCCGCCGCGGGACTCAAACCGCAAACTATGTGATCCACAGTCCGGTGACATATCCTCTAGACTACGACACTTCTACATGGTACATGTACATGTATGTACAGAAGTTAACTTGTACGTTGTATAGCACTGGATTACAAATGCGAATTCAGTGAGATTCCAGCGTGAGTCAAGTTTGACCCATTGCTATAAAGAGGAACTCCCTTGTCATCATCATTTCTAACCATGTTATTTTTATTTTTTAATTCAATTTATTTCTAGAATCAGGCTGGTATGTAGAGAAGGTGACGGTGAGAGAGAAGAGCTCTGAGTCTGATCCTGAGAGTCAAACTGATGACAAAATGTGGTCCTTTACTTGCCAAAGGTTCGTACTCACTTTTCCTTACCCCAAAAATATGTGGACTTACAATGTACATGTAGCTACAATAATGAGTGGAAAAACTAGGAAATCTACATGTACTCAGATATTGACAACTTAATAAAACAATATATATGTACATGTATACAAGCCTTTCTGTTTAGCAGTGGAATTTATTCCTCACATGCATTTTACTGCTTATGAGTAATTATTTATTTGCTTTTGAAATATCTTGTAGGGAGAAACAATTTCAATTCTTTCTTCATTTTTATATGCTCTTAGACAATAATTGTAAAAACATTTCTTTTAGCATTGGTTCTGATTACAGGAAGTATTTTGCTTTGACAACCTTTTTATTATGACTTAATGGTAGTAGTTGGAGTAGTAGTAGTAGAAGTAGTAGCAGTAGTAATAGTAGTAGCAGGAGTAGTAGTAATAGTAGTAGTATTAGTAGTAGTAGTTGTAGTAGTAGTAAAAGTGTAGTAGTAGTAGTAGTAGTAGCAGTCATCATCGTCATTGTTATAAGCCAGGAGAGCCCCATCAGCACCAGCGCAGTTATTCCTGAGGGCCCTGCTATTATAAAGCCACCAATTTCTAGATACCCATTTACATACAACTGGGTGAAGAGTGCCAAATGTGGATTAATGTCTTGC
>JARBES010000117.1:5837910-5847952 GCA_030265145.1 Strongylocentrotus pallidus
TGCGCAAATACGCTTCGCTCCTTGGCAACGGAGATACCACGCACAAATCGCGTGACCGAATTCTATTCGGCGCGACCAAATTCTGGGCAGAAAAATGCTCCGTATTCTTTCGGAAGTATTTTGCTTATCATCATTTTATATTTTAAGTGACTATAAAATCCTGTTAGAGGATTAATTTTCTTTTCTTTTGATGGGTAGATTGCCAAATAAAAGAGGTAAGAATTCAAAATATTAGCGATTTCACCTTAAGTGACCGAATACTGGGCACTCTACCCTATGATTATCACGGATGCCTGAGCCTGTGGAGTAATGTATGAGTGACTAAACTTATGCACGGCTATGGATGGGCCTTTGTCATGCCATAAACTATCACTCAATTCAAGGAGGCATAGTCATTGGTATAATTTTTGAAAGAAAAACTGTTCAGACGACCTCTATTCTAGTGATTCTCAACAGTTTCAAACGCCACTGTTGAACAGAAGGGGCGCTGGTCCGAGAATAAGGATCGTCTGCATAAAGTAGGATCGTCTTCGTAAACGTGGACCAATGCGTCCCCCAAAATAAGGATCTTCCGCATTTTCGCAGACGTTTCATATTTTTGATCGGTGCGTTGGCGATGCGAAAAATGGATTCCGTGATTTTCCTGATGCATTTTAGTCTACATTGACTTTGTAGAGAGACTTTCACAATCCTCGGGAAGACGGACAACCCATCAAAGTAGATGGTGAACTAGGGTCATTTTCTTACGCTGAATTCATTTTTTCCCTATTAATAGAGATAAGATTAAGACTTTCTAAATAGTCAAAATTTCCTCTCGCTAAATGTTACATCAAGATTTTCCCTACATTATACAGGCTCGAAGCTTGACAGCCCAGGTTGCCGAGACAGATGCTATCCGCTTTCTAGTTGGAACACAGTCCCTCAAATATGACAATCAGGTAAGACTAACATTCAAGACAATGTTTTTAATTTATTAATAGTAATACACTCATGGATCTATTGGTTAAATGGATTGGGTATCTTTGTCTGAATAATAATATAATGTAGCAAGAGAACATAACTCTTATTAACAATTACAATACAAAATGAGGCTAGTAATGTCACAGTCATACATTTGTCATTGTTTGTTGGCTGCCTTATAGATAGAACTTAAATTTGTTTTTGAGATTTGATTGGTTGGCTGCATGTTAAGCGGGGTATCACTTCAACCGTGAAGATAATTTATCTTATGTATATTCATCCTAACTACAGGTGCATGTGCTGGACTTTGACGAGGATAATAATGCTCTCAACAAAACTGTGTTCTTTCACAAAGATGGAGAAATATGGCACATTGGTTCAAGCCCAGGAGACAAAGATGTCCTATCAACATGCTTCAACAAAAGTAACTCCAGATACATTTTTTAAAAAGATGTCTACTCTAATATTAGACAAATAATACACAGCAGTAAGGGCATTAGTAAGAATTACCCACACAAGGTACCTTTGGAACAGTCTAACAAGCCGGGGGTGTTCGGACTGTTTTGAAGGTGCCGAGTGTGGGTAATTATGACTAATGCCCTCACTCCTGTGTATTATTTGTTTTATAAGATGATGTTTTATTTGTTTTACAACATAATTTTACTAATGACAGGTCATTAGCATTTACTAATGATCGGTCATTAGTAAAATTACGTGTGAGGCAAAATAAATGACTGGTCACGTGTACGCTCTCAACCAATCATTTGATAAGGATCCGCTTCATCATCTTATAATACTTACTATTTATCCATGTATATTTTTATGCGTATTGCTGTCACAAATTATAACACAATAATGAGATGTGTTGTTATGCTCAACATGCCTAAAAAGTGCCAGTATCATCCTCACTCTACACATGTAGCCAAGCTGCCAAGATGCTTTGTCGAGTGCATTCAAAGAATTACCTCCTACCAGGTACCGTTACATTTATTAGAGAGTGTATTTAGAGCAATGTTCCAGAATTTTATTGCTCAAGGATATTGAATAAAACCCATTGTTGACCTCATTATCATATAAAATGCAGTCTGACCTGCTTAGTTGTGCTTTCAATTAAAAAATAACTTTACAGTTGATTTCTATCATGTACTTCTTCTCTCTCTCTCTCTCTCTCTCTCTCTTTGCCATACTTGTTTGAAAGCTGGACATTTTAATTATAGAATTATCTTTAAGAGTGACCTTTTAGTAGATTTTATATGAATTCTGTTATCTGAAAACTCTGACGCTGAGAGGGTTTAAAGTGCCGCATATAATAAAAGTCCCTGCACTTTTGAGGTCCATTTGTACATACATTTGAAAGTACTATTTAACTTTGCCTCCGATTCTAAACAAAATCCTGGATTTAGGTCATACTGCAATCATAATTATAAACCTCTAGGTCAGAAATAATTCCCTTGACTTTCACAGGCCAATCGCATGTTTGATTATCAAGATATTTATGATTGGAATTCAAAATTTCGAAAAAGTTTTTCACAACGGTCTTTAAAACACTACAGCCTATTGGGGAATATGAGTTTGGTAGAATTGGTCTCTCAAATTGTTTTACTTTTTTTAAGGCACTTCATGATTATTTTGAAGCGCAATTTTGTTATGGCTTCAATATTTCACCGTATCACAGACACTGATAACACGTAGGGTCATGCATCTCAGATTAGTAAAAACTGAAAACATTGTTAAACAATGACTTTAAAGGGGGTGTACATGGCAAATACTGGTTCACGCCATCTACGACTTCTTTTGGACAACTGCATGTAAATGAATGGACTTGATTAACAGCGGCACACTAGTGTTCGCTAAACAGACCGAAGTTCTCCTCACACTTCAGTTTGGCGTATGTTGCAAGTAAATTAATACTGTGGTAGCGTCGTCCGTAGTCGTATTATACTTGATTGGCCCCGAGTCAGGCCACAGGAAAGACGCGTCATGCTACACCCCCTTTAAGGATTCTAAGAAATGGTGTTGGTCAGCTTGGCTTCAGAAACGCTTCGTTGAATATGGATATTTTTATTTTTCTTTCCAGTTGTAGACAATAAACTTCAGGGCCAGGCAGCCATCTGGAGACTACCAACCGATGAAGAGGACCCAGACATCCAGGATGTTGGTCTCCATGACGACGCGTCATCCAACGCAAAGAACCTGGAGGTGCTGTGTCGGCTGGACAACTCAGATGCGGGCAACATTATGAGGTATTCATTCATACAGTATAATGTTGATGAGGGTGGTAGTGATAATGGTGATGATGATGATGATGATGATGATGATGAGGATGAGGATGAGGGTGATGATAATGATGATGATGATGATGAGGATGATAAGGAGGATGATGATGATGATGATAATGATGATAATATTAATGATGATGATGATAATGAAAATGATAATGATGATAATGATAGTAATGATAATATTGAAAATGATAATAATGATAGTGATACCGTAATGATAATGATAATGATAATAATAAATGATATGATGATAATGAGAAGAAGAAGAAGAATGGTGATGATATTGATTGTTTTGTTTTTTAAATACAATGTTTTAAACAAGGCAAACATCAGTTTGATACAAAAAGTATGTATGAAGACACTGATCAAACATGAGTATGGGAATAGAGATTGTCCTCATATCTTATAACTTTCTTCCCATGCAGTGTATTATGGGAGCCTCAAGGAGATGGGAACAGGATCATGTCTCTGACAGAAAATAAGTTTCTTGTGTGGGATCTGGAGGCCAGTGGAAGCAGAGCTAGAGTAAGTCCCCTGGTTACTTCAAGGACTACATTGGTCCAGTAGATTTAGGCCAAGCAAAAGAGGAGGGAAAGTGGTCTGATAGTTGTTTAAGTGAACCACTCAACTGAAAATAAAATAAATATTTGTCCATAGTAATTAGTTAGAATGTATAAAATCAATATCAAAAAACTTTACCTGGCGTTCTATGTGTTAATGGTAAGGAAGTAACACAAAAATATAGAAATGACATAAAATCCAGTGCTCTGAAGACAAGGACTTGGTTTCTGTGTGAAACCTATCTAACGCGAATGAGTACAGTTGTGTTGACAAATTCGCTTTCTGTTTACTGAGAGTTTATTTGTACTTACAATATACTTTGTAGAAATAATACTTAAAGGGGAATACCGAAGAAAAAGGAAAACAAGGTCTCATCGAGCTAATTTTGATGAGACAATCACTCCATTGAGCTAGTTAGCTATAGGCTCTGTCTCACGAGCGACACTTCAGGGTTTGCACTTACTTCTTCTTCTTCTTCCAAGAAAAGTGCTGCTTCAAGGCCTTGAAGATTGCGCACTGTGACGTCAATGACGTCATCAATCGGACCTCAATATTCTCGCGAAACTTGCAATCAAACCTGGTTTAGAATACGATTTTCAAAGTAGCCGTTCTTCTAATCGCAACCTTCTAAAGTGATAAACTAAACGATGTTGTGTTTTTCATGTACTAAGCTTATAAAGGGAGTATAGTTATTTTTGTTCGGTATTCCCCTTTAAAACTCATATTTTGAATATAGAATACATCGGTGGAACTCCTTACATACAGAGCACATCCCAATCGGTTATACTGGAAGGAGAAACCCCAAAGGGTCAGAGTGATCGAATGTGCTCATGCTAGATCATTAATAATGATTATAATAATAATAATAATAATAATGATATTAATAATTATGATGAGAATAATAATTATGATAATGATAATAATGATAAAAATAATTATGATAATAATAATGATTATACAAATTATGATAATAATGATAATAATGATAATAATTGATATACATATGTCAAAAAGAAGAAAAAAAGAAAAGAGAATCACACATTGTATCTTACCCACAGATGACGAGTTCAGCAACCTTAGAGGGCAAAGGTCATCCTAAATTCACCTCTCTTCGATGGAACCCGCATCATAACAACTCGCAGGTTGCATCAGCCAATGATACAACCATTAGAGGGTGGGATCTCAGATCTATGGAGTAAGACATTTCATTTTTATTTTATCCTTTGAAATTCATTAAAAATTCACTTCATTTGTGTTGTGCGATGTTTATGACATTTGCTCTGCGGTAATCTCTTTCACTAACTGAATTTCTAACTTCAACTCTGGATCCAACACTATATGTAACTCTAACACTAACCCTAAACCTAACCCTAAACCTAACCTAAAACTCAGTACAAACACTTTCTCTAACCCAAATCTTTTGATGAAAAAATAAAATAAAATCAATATAATGTCAGAGCACCCTTCATTTGCCAGAAGTTATTTCTAAGTGGTTGAATATTATCATTAGAGATAAATTTGGGTTTTGGTCATGCAATTGCTTTGGGAAAAGTTGATTATGTAGTATTGGTGATAACTGCCAAGTTTTTAATAGATCAAAGTGGTGTTCATTTTGAATACTTCACTAAAATCATCTCAATCCATGAATAGAGCATTTTTACTGACACATTTCTTTTAATAATAATAATAATAATAATGACGAAAATAATAATGAGGAAGTCATTTATAAAGCGCTCTTACACATAAAAGACATATAAGCTTCACAGAGTTCAAACAAAAAATAACATTCAAGTTAAGTCAAGTTAATGATAATCATTAAATAGGAGAGTTGTGAGAGCCTTCTTTAAAACATCTAATGAAGGAGACAGGTAGACAGATCGTGGCAGGTTGTTCCATAGTCAATAATAGTCATGATGCAGAGGCCTGAAAAGCATTATCACCAGCTTTATTGTTTGTTCTGGGCACATTGAGAATGGTGTCGTCTGAACTTCTGAAGGCCGGTTCTTTTTCTTAACTGAGTTGAACATTATGAGGATATACCAAACCACATTCCTCACTCTTTCCTCTTTTTCAATTCAATTCAATTCAATTTTATTTCATTCAGTACAACAAAACATTACATATTGGACAAAGACATAAAAATAAAATGAATAGGCTGCAACCTGAAAGGAAACAATCCTTATATAAAGGATGTCCCATTTTTTATAATAAAAAGTATGAAATACATGTATATTCGTTACCGGACATTATTCAAAGACACAAATCAAAACAACAAACAAACAACATATGTCTCAATTTCAAATGATTATTGTAATTTACCCAACAGAATTTGATACCTCTGTTTAAATACATTTACATTAGCAGAATTCTGTATGTAATGAGGAAGAGTGTTCCACAAAAACGGTCCTTGGAAAATAATTAATTTTTGGTTCAGTACTTTACAAATCAATAGCAAATGAAAATTGTGTGCATTTCTAGTACTATAACAGTGACTATGAATATAACTCTTTAATATATACAATTTGGAAATGGAATCAGGAAGAAGTTACTAAAGAGAGAAACTATTCTTAATAATGTAAACTTTCTTTCACAAACCTACTGCAGGCAAACCTACATGATAGAGAATGCCCATGGCCAGTTGGTACGGGATCTGGACTTCAATCCGAACAAGCAATACTACATGGCATCCTGCGGCGACGATTGCAGCGTCAAGTTCTGGGATGTCCGCAACACCGAATGGCCCGTCATGGTCCAGAATGACCATTCGCACTGGTAGGTGGTAGAGTTTAAAGGAAATACAGTAGATTTGGGGGAGATACAATTTATTGTAAGTCTGTATGTTATAGGGCCCTGAACGAGTATCTCCCCAGATACCTCTCCAGGACATTTCTCTGCTTGGACATTTCTCTCCTAGGAAAACTACCCCATCGACAGTTACGCATGCCATAAGACGATTATCCCATATCTAAATACATGCATGTACAATATGCTGCATACCGGGTATGTGTACTCGTACACCAATAAAACAGCTTAATGTTTTGTTGGTAGGATCTCTTTGTGACAGGTAAAGTGAGAAATTATTGGTGCAAATATGATGACATTAGTAATTAGGCAATTTATATAGTGCCACTGAAAACAATGCACTTTGAGATGCCATGCTTGGGTCAGTGTTAAAATTAAGGCGTATACAAGTTACCAAGTAGTGACAGTGTGATTTCAGTGAATGTATGTAGTGATCACTCCTAGATCATAATCAAAGCATTGGTCAAACACGGTCACATACATGTATGATTCATTTAAGAAAGTAAATCAGAAAGGGAGAGAGCGCAAAGTGGAAAGAAGGAATAAGGAGGGGAAAGAACACTGTTTTTTAAGTACATGTATACTAATAATCACACCAGGGGGTTGTTTCACAAAGATCCTAAGTCGAACTTAACTCTAAGTTGGACTTGAACACTATGGAGAGCCATTTGTAGCCTTAAAATAAAATATATTCAAAGATGCTAACAGCTTTTCATAATCGCTAAGTCCAACTTAGAGATAACTTCATCTTAAGATCTTTGTGAAACACCCCCTGTTGATATATTAAACACTCTCTCCTTCCTCGTTTCAGGGTTTGGAGCGTAAGATACAACCAATTCCATGATCAGCTCGTCCTGAGTTCAAGCAGCGATAGTCGGGTCATCCTTACCAATGCATCATCTATCTCATCCGAACCGTTCGGTCACATGGACGAAGACGATGATGACGAGGAGGAGGATGACGACATCGTGGATAACGAGGAGAAAAACAGGTAAGATGATTTATTGTCGACATTGTAAGAATATAATAGGAATAACATCAACACATAAGATGTCTTTGCTGTAATTTATTGCATGGGCTGAATTGCAAAATTTATTTTAGGTTTACCACCCTCAGATGTGTGCATTCTACTCAAAACCATCTTTATTTATTTTATTTGTTTGTTTGCCTTTTTTTTTGTTTTTTTTGTTTTTTTTGTTGGTATTTTAAAGGAATTTAGGGGCAATGTGTAAAGTATATATGTAATGATAATCAAAATAGAGAGATTGTATTCATGTTGCAATTGTATTATAGATTTACTAAAAAGGTGGTTACTCTTTTCTATTAGTATGTAAAGTACAACAACCTGAGCTGAATTGCATGTTTTGATTTAAGGTGAACCTCTCACAGACTTTTGTTGTTGTTGTTGCTTCGATTTATGTATTTCCTGAAACATTAGGTGCAAAGTTTATATTAATCTACGTTTGAAAGAATGATAATTAAAATAAAGAAATGTCATGTTGTGATTCGTGTATTATCAAGTTCACAGTTCCGCTTCCTCCTTTCCAGAGCCATCTATACACAGAGTTTGGCCAACTTGGTTTCACTGGGTCACAACATGGCGATTATTCTTTTGTTTTGTGCTTGCCCAACAAAGCAGTAGTCGCCATCATGTGTCCAACTCGAACCGGGTCGGCCAAACTCTGTGTATAAATGACTCTGCTCCTTTCCATCAATATGTAACATGTGCTGTTTCTCATTGTCGTTTTAGGTCTAAAGAGGCCATGAAGGATGGCGTAATAGCAACCTATGAGGAGCATGAGGACAGCGTGTATGCGGCTGAGTGGTCTACGGCCGACCCTTGGCTCTTTGCCTCTTTGAGTTACGATGGTCGATTAGTCATTAACAGAGTACCAAGGGCTGAGAAGTACAAAATTCTTCTCTGAGCTACTTGGAGTCAAAGTCACATGGATCATTTGTTGAACCATTAGCTAGGCTTTACAAAGACTGCTGGTTATTTATCTACAATGCACCAAGATGAGAAAGATGCAAGATTTTTCTCTGAGCTACTTGGAGTCAAATTCACATGGATCATTTGTTCTGAAGTGAACCATAAGCTGGGCTAGCCATGACTAGGCGTTGTGGCGTGCGCCTGTAATCCAGCTAACAGTGGAAGTTACAAACTGAGTCAGACGAGGATGCAGATTCGAAACTGAGTCACGTCTTTCGGATGGTGACGTTTAAAGGTCGGTCCCCAGACGTAAATAATCATATCTGATGATACATGTCTGTAAAAACCCAATACACACACACGGGCTAGCTATGCTAAGACTGCCGGTTATTTATCTACAATGCACCAAGATGAGAAAGGTACAAGGTTCCTCTCTGAGCTTCCTGGTAAGTTGCCAGTTGGAGGTTAAATCTGGGGAATACCCCTTGTGGAGGTTCAACCGTCAGTTATTCATCAATCGATTACCAGGGACAGTGAGGTGTAATGTTTTCCTTTCAGCTGTTTGTTGTAGAGACTCAAAGAGACTCAAACTAATGAGAATATATCGAGGGGTCAGTGACACAAAGACGCAACTCCATTTTGGCCATTATGAGAAAAAGTGGTTTATGTGTCACTGAGCACTTGGGCCTTAAGGAGTTAAGTCTATGTTTCACTAGCCATTGACTTCAGTGGGGTGTTGAATGGAGTTCAGTCTTTGTGTTTCCTGGAAAGCCCACATTTTTCTGAACATTTTGATACAAAATACTCATTTTGGCAAAATATGGAGTTACGTCTTTGTGTCACTGAACCCTCGATATGGTCTTTGAATGACCAGTGGCCATTTGCCTCACTGAGTTACGATGGTCGCTTTAATAGCCTTCAACAAAGTACCAAGGGCCGAGAAGTACATGCTTTTTCTCTGATATTTTTTAGTCACCACACTGGAATTGATGGCATGGACTGGTTGTTCCTATGTGGACCATCAGCTTTGCTAAGCAAGCTCCCCTAAGCTAATACAGTTAGTCATCCACAATATACAAAGTCTAGGACAGAGAAGTAGAATATAATTCTCTTGGCTTTCTGCAGCAGAGAAGATCTCCACATTGTTAGGTATGAAGAACATTGTCACACCCAAGTAAAAGCTTACCAATCAAGATAATTTTTCCACTGTTTTGTGAAGAGAGAATTATTTTTTCAGCAAAGAGATCTTGATCCACAAGTACAGCAGAAATTATCCAAGGTCAACCTGTTCCTCTTTGACCTATTGACCCCCGACAGACAGTTATTCATCTACTGAGTACCCAGTGTGGAGAAATATATAATTCCTCTCTGAGATTTCTTAAGTCAAATGTACCAGAATCAATGGCATGGACTGATTATTATTTTATTTTTTTCACTGATGTATATTATCAGACCAAGTATCATGAATCTACAAAAGAATCATTGTGCAGAAAATAACTGCCATTTT
>JARBES010000117.1:5848052-5858403 GCA_030265145.1 Strongylocentrotus pallidus
CAGTGAAGGGATGTTCCTTTGTCTTCCTGAGGAACTGTATATTTTGTCCGCTTTCTTTGTCAGTCATGTTCATAGTGACAGGAGCTGCATCCTATGAGTGATAACAGGTGTATTTCCTTTCATTGAAAAAAAAACCCCTTCATACTCAAGCCACAATGCAACAGCTCTAAGAACAAACTTCAAGGTGCTCCCATTCTCAAAAGATAGCATAAAGTAGGGAGTAGTAGAAATGAAGTGACCTCATCAAAATTTATTCTCCTTAGCAGTTGCTCCATAATCCAAGTAAACTTTCAGGGGTGGAAGTTCATAGTTCATATCAAATGAAAGTTTAAGATGAGGAGACCTTTCAATTGTTAGCCTCCTCGTTTAGGTTCTCCTTTCTTCGGATAAACTTCCTAATGTTCCATTGCTCATGAGACAGCATCCAGTGAGAGTTATACACACAGAGCACTTTCATCCTGGGGCCATACTTCAGGTCCGGTAGCAACTACAAGACGTTTTTTTAAGAAGGCAAAAAGGAAATAAATTAAATGCAATTAGTGCAAGGGATTACCAAAAATAAGAGAGAAACAACTTTATGATTGTATTTCCATGTTTCTAGTATGTATAGCTTCTATTCCACAAGAAATGTCCAAGTCTATAATCATATGATCATACCAAACATTTTTTTGAGTAGGTTGTTAAACAATGGCATTCATGATTTCATTGATGCCACAGGGCAGTATCTATATCTTAATCAGGACTTTCCATAAGAGTTACATTTTTCAGTATGGGTAAAAGATAAAGGGGAAATAGTGAAGGTACATATAGTAAAGGAGGAGGAGAAGGAGGAGGAGGAGGAGACGACGATGAGGAAAAGAGGAGGAACAGGCAGCTGAGGTTGAGGAAAAAGAGGAAGTAATGAAACAGAGAGGGAGAGGAATGAGGATGACCGGAAAAGGCGAGGACGAAGAAGTGAAGAAACAGAGAGGGAAAAGAATGAAGATGAGGGAAAGGGAAAAGGAGGAAGAAGTAAAGAAACATACTTAGGGAAAGAAGAATGAGGATGAGGCAAAAGGGAGAGGAGGAAGATGAGGAAGAGAAGGACAAGAGAAGGGACAGATAGCCAAGGAAGAAGTAAAAGAAGTAAAAGAAAAAGGATGATGATGAGGAAAGGGAGGTAGAAGAGGAGGAAGAGGAGGAAGATAACGAAGAGGAAGTGAATATTTTATATATATATTGAGCAATGCTTACCTTGGGTGTGATGAGGAAGTACTGCGATGTATTCTCCCTACATGCTGTCTCTACCACAAACTCAAACACCTTCCTCTCATTGTTAGGATCCATACCCTGTAAAGCACACAGCAATATGGATTGAAATCATATTCATTCTAGAGATAGCATATTCAATTTCCCTGTTCTCTCCCTGTATCCATCAGTCATCAATATTTGTCTTTTTGACTTGGAAACTTCATTTAATCGATGATAAATGCATCATTTACCGTAGTTACAGCGATGAGACCAGGTACAGACAACAAGCTGAACCAAAGATTACATGTACATTGCACAGAATGGCAAGAATCGGTTGGTTTGGGATCAGTTTGGTGGTGTGACAGAGATCATAATTAATATATTTACAGCTAGTCTTGAAGATCAGACTGTGCTCTCCTCCACTCTGGCAAGTGGACAGAGATGTTTAACTAGTCGATATAGATTTAAACTAATCCTTCCTAATCCGATCTGCCTACCTGGTTAATCTCATCCACCACTCTGAAGGGACAATTGTTGAGCTCCTGAAGGGCCATCAGATAGAGAACGGTAGCTACACTGCGCTCTCCTCCACTCTGGTAGGTAGAGGTCAGAGATGTTTAACTAATCTTTCCTAATCTAATCCACCTACCTGGTTAATCTCATCCACCACTCTGAAGGGGCACTTGTTGAGCTCCTGGAGGGCCATCAGATAGAGAACGGTAGCTACACTGCGCTCTCCTCCACTCTGGTAGGTAGAGGTCAGAAGCTGAAGCTGCTCGTTACGACGGAACTTCACCTTGATCCTCATCTCATACTTATCATAATCCTCCTGGAAATACACAAAATGGAATTCTTATTGAATGACAAATATGACAGATATTTTCCAGCAACATTCCTGCGGTAGCCATATCAATACATGAGCAAGAACAAGAAATTAATATTGCATTTATCATTTCTTTTGTTCTTTTTTTCCTTAAAAAAACATGATTTCTCAGAATTGTCAATGGCAATTAATAAGCTCTAATTTAGATGATAGGGACTTAAAAATGGGACAATCTTTTGAAGTTACTATCCACAAATGTATTTCTTTAGAAAGAGGAAACTAGTGCAAGACACATGACAATAGTTTTAACATAGCATTTCAACCGTTAGACAACTAAATGCATCCGACTTCGACTCCAGTTGTGTCTATCAGGGTATAACAGGATTAAGAGTAGAATGTTTCCTATTAGGGCAGTTTATGAGAGCTAAATAACAAAAGTTTGAATGGAAAAGACATTGCTTAAGAATACAGTTTATGGGAGTAACAGGCAGCAATGGCTTACCCAAACAATATTCACAGAAGTCTAACAAAGCAATGAATTTAACGAAGATCTTCATCAAGAATATGTTATAGAGTGCTCAAATCCAATATTCATTCTTCTTTACGTGCCATGTCCTGAGACGTTACCGACCATGGAGTGCCACAACTCTCTGTCCCATATTCTATGAAGTAATTCATTCTCCCCGAGATCAATTCATCTTTCAGAAATCCCACTCCTTAAGCTACTCATCCACAGAATCCTCCTTCTACCCCTACTCCTCTTCCCCTCTATTCTTCCAGTCAGTGCAAGATTTTCCAAACCATTCTTTCGAATAACATGACCCAAGAGGCTCAGCTGTCGACCCCTTATGTTATTCAGAAGCTTTCGAAATCCAATATAGTACCTCATTTGGGCAGAAGAGATCGACTTCACCAGCACAGCCCATGGTAGAGAAGAACTTTGAGAACTTAGAGTTGATCTTTTCCACCAGTCCAGTAAGCTCACCCAACCACGTCTCCTTCAGATTGTCTATCCGGGCTTTATGGTTACTAACCTCTTCTTCATCCTTAAGAACCTGAAAACAAAATGGAAATGAATGAATTTGAGGTATGCGATGGCGCACTTGGAAGATCTGGGGAGTGTTTCACAAATACTAAGATCGACTTTAAGTTGGACTTAACTATGGCAGGCAGTTCATGCCACTGTTTGCTCTAACCATTTACTGGCATTGGTCTCTGAAGGGACTTATAAATTGTGGTCACAACTTTACAGAATTTACATATTTTGATAGTTCATTATTGAAGGACAAATATTTTCTAAAGATCATAATTGAGAGACCAATAGTGAGAGGAACTAGTATCATGAATGGCCTGTCATAGTTAAGTCCAACTAAAAGTCGATCTTAGTTTATGTGAAACACCCCCCTGTGGTCTTTGAAGCAGGAGCTCTAGAGTTCGACTAAGTGTCCTTTCTCGAATCATTATCAGGTCCCTGAGGTAGGACTAGCAAACATACATTCCCTCACCTGTAAGCAGATGTTATTCAAAGCACCAACAAAAAACTATAATTCATATGTTGTTTTGCAATTTTAAAAAAAACTAGAGATTCAAAGATGCCTCGTGTTGTATAAACACTTGCAGTTATTACTCCAGTAGAACATCTTTTCAGGGAAATCACCCTTGTTGGGTCTAGTTGAAACGTCATTGTACTGTGAATCACATGACTTGTGGTTGGAGTCCTGCCGCAGCATTAACATCCTTTGGCAAGACATTAATCTACATTTGCCACTCTCCACCCTGGTGTTGTAAATTGGTACTTGGTCGGAAGCAATTCCCTTAGTACCTTCTCGTGGTAGCACGGCTAATGCTGGGGTTATAATACGATTGCAGTGCCCTCAGGGAGAACTGATTTAAGGCAACCCTGGCTAAACATGACATGTTATCAAGTAATATTTCTTTAGATTTCATTTGCTTTGTGGATTTGCAAGTAATAAGTCGTGCTGAGACTTAAAGCCCCACTGTACTACTTGTAGCTACTTGCTCCCTCTATATAGAAAACAATGTCTAATCAATGACAATTGGTCCCCCATGATCCTCTTTTTCTTATGTTAATTGAGAGCTGAGTTGATGAGATAGCCACCTGTCAGTGACCTTCCTGGGTGGTCTAATCCCTCCTAGCCAACATACAGATGGGCTTTAAACAATGACTTTAAAGATTCTAAGGATGAGTGACGGTCAGCTGGGCTTCAGAAACGCTTGGTTGAATATGGATAATCATCTTTTTCTTTCCTTACTGATCAAATTTCATCCAGTTGTAGACAACAAACTCCAGGGCCAGGCAGCCATCTGGAGACTACCAAGCGATGATGAGGACCCAGATATCCAGGATGTGGGTCTCCATGATGACGCTTCATCCAACGCAAAGAACCTGGAAGTGCTGTGTCGGCTGGACAACTCAGATGCAGGCAACATTATGAGGTATTCATTCTTGCAATATAATGTTGATGGTGATGATGATGATGATAATAACGATAAGAAGAGGAAGAAGAGTAAGAATAGGAAGAAAGAAAGAAGAAAGAGAAGAAGAGGAAGAGGAAGAAAGAGAAGGAAAGGGAGAAGAAGAGGAGGAGGAGGAGGAGGAGGAGCAGCAGGAGGAAGGGGAAGAAGAAGA
The DNA here is from genome assembly GCA_030265145.1 of Strongylocentrotus pallidus. Lineage (NCBI taxonomy): Eukaryota > Metazoa > Echinodermata > Echinoidea > Camarodonta > Strongylocentrotidae > Strongylocentrotus > Strongylocentrotus pallidus. The sequence continues at coordinate 5,852,756 of JARBES010000117.1, forward strand.
AGAGAAAGAGGAGGAGGAGGACGAGGTGGAGAAGAAGGAGGAGAAGATGAAAAAGAACTAGAAGGAGGAAGAAGAAGATGAAGAAGAAGAAGGAGGAAGAGGAAGAGGATAGGAAGAAGAAGAAGAATGGTAATGATATTGATACAATGTTTTAAACAAGGCAATCAACATTTTGATACAAAAAGTATGTATGAAGACACTGAGATAACATGAGTACTAGAGGAATAGACATTATCCTCATATCTCATAGTCATAACTTTTTTCCCATGCAGTGTATTATGGGAGCCTCAAGGAGATGGGAACAGGATCCTGTCTCTGACAGAAAATAAGTTTCTTGTGTGGGATCTAGAGGCCAGTGGAAGCAGAGCTAGGGTAAGTCCCCTGGTGACTTCAAGGGCTACATTGGTCCAGTAGATTTAGGCCAGGCCAAAAGAGGAGGGAAAATAGTCTGAAAGTTGTTAAAGTGAACCACTCAACTGAAAAGAAAAGAATCATTTGTTCATAGTTAGAATGCATAAAATCAATCTAAAAAACTGTACCTGGCATTCTGTGTGTTAATTGTTTGGAAGTAATAAAAAAAAAAAAAAAATGACATGAAATCCAGTGCTCTGAAGACAAGGACTTGGTTTCTGTGTGAAACCTATATTACGCGAATGAGTACAGTTGTGTTGACAAATTTGCTTTCTGTTTACTTAGAGTTTATTTGTACTTACTATATACTTTGTAGAAATAATACTTAAAATTGTATTTTGAATATAGAATACACAGATGGAACTCCTTGCTAACAGAGTACATCCCAATCAGTTATACTGGGAGGAGAAACCCCAAAGGGTCAGAGTGATTTAATGTGCTCATGCCAGATTAATAATAATGTTATTATGATAAATAGAATAATGATAATGATGATGACAATCATAACCATAATCATAATCATGATAATGATAACGATAATAATGATAACGATGATGATGATCATAATCATAACCATAATCGTAATCATGATAATAAGAATAATGATAACGATAACGATGATGATGATGATCATAATCATAACAATAATCATAATCATAATAATGATAATGATATGATAATGATAATGATAATGATAATGATAATAATGATATTGATATGATAATTATATGATAAATAATAATATGATGATGATGATTGATATACATATGTCAAAAAGAAAAGAAAATCACACATTGTATCTTACCCACAGATGACGAGTTCAGCGACCTTAGAGGGCAAAGGTCATCCTAAGTTCACCTCTCTACGATGGAACCCGCATCATAACAACTCCCAGGTTGCATCAGCCAATGATACAACCATTAGAGGGTGGGATCTCAGATCTATGGAGTAGGACATGTTTTCCTTTTGAAATTCATTCAAAATTCAATTTTTGTTTACGATGTTTGTGGCATTTGCTCAGCGGTAAATTCCTTCACTTCACTGACATTTCGTAGAGGAAAAAAAACAAAAAAACAGACCAAACAAAATAAGCATAATTTTCTCATAGAACACTATTTTTTCTACAAACTGATACCAAATTCATCAATATTCTTATAAATTTACAGGAAGTTTACCAAACAATGATCGTAATTTAGCAAATCTTCATCGATTTTAAAGTCAGTACTGTATCACAGGCAGATTTGTTATCGATATAGGGCGCGGGCCCTACCACAATGTACGGTGTAAAGCGAAATTGCATGAAATGGATACGAAGAAAATAGACTTTGTGCGACTTCGGCTGGATGATGCGCAGTTAATAGCATTGCAGGGCAGCTCCGTAACAGTCCCTTCTGTTACAGTGGCCCAAACTTAGATCTAGATCTACCAGTAGATGTTGTTTTATGAAGTTTATTTTCGTCTGCATGTCAACAATGCAACATAAAATTGTCAGTAAGATGTGTCCTGTACCATTGTATTAACTGGTATAGTCATTGTAGTCCCATATGTACAAATACGTGCTGTTTTGATTGCTGAATTTTTAATGTTGTTGCGCATAGGCCGCGCCCAGACTTTTTGATATTTTCTCTTCCGAAAATACTGCAATCCTATCCCTTACTCTAAACTTGTACATTCAGTGTAAGTTTTGTTGGATTCTATGAGAATTTATTTTCTATCATCACCAAAACTCGAGCTTATCTTTAATGAGAGCTTTCTTTCATCAACCCCCTGCAGGCAAACATACATGATAGAGAATGCCCATGGCCAGTTGGTACGGGATTTGGACTTCAATCCGAACAAGCAATACTACATGGCATCCTGCGGCGACGATTGCAGCGTCAAGTTCTGGGATGTCCGCAACACAGAGTGGCCTGTCATGGTCCAGAATGACCATTCGCACTGGTAGGTGGAGTTGTACGTGCGCGCTGTAACATAAATACTGACTTACAATCAATTGTAGATATGTATTTGCATCTGTATTCGTGCTAAAATATTGTATCCAAGAGTAAATTCTATCTGTAACATAATTTAATTGTAAGCTACTATTGATTATGAAGATAAAGTCGTTTGAAGGAGATGCACTAGACTTTGGGGATATAAAATTTATTGTAAGTCTGTACATAAATTTTATTTGTAACCTAATTTAATTGTAAGCTACTAGTGATTATGAAGACAGAATGATTTAAATGAGATACAGTACATTTTGGGGCAATACAATTTATTGTAAGTCTGTAAGTTAAAGGGCCCTGAACGAGTATCTCCCCCAGATACCTCCCCAGGAGGCAGAACATTTACGTCCTAGGACAACTTGATTGACAAGCTTGATATGTGTGCAGCCCTCATTCTAACGAGAAAAGTAACTCAGAAAGAGAGAGAGCGCCTACTGGAAAGAAGGAGGAAGGAGGGGAAAGAGGGCTGTTTTCTAAATACATGTATACTAATAATCGCACCTGTTGATATACTAAAGTGACTCTGTAACATTGCCTCAGATTCTGAAACAAAATCTGGATTTAGCTCATGCTGCAATCATAATTATAAACCTTTAGGTCAGTCAGGAATCCCATGACCTTTACAAGCTGATCGCCTGTCTGATTATCAAGATATTAACGATTGGAAATCAAAATTTCATGTTTCGTTTTCCTGACGGTTTTTATAACACTTAAGTCTATTGGGGAAAATGAGGTATGGTCAAACCAGTCATTCAAAGATTTTGTTTTTTTCAGGCACTTCATGATCATTATGAAGCGCAATTTGTTTAGGGCTTCAATATTACACCATATCACAGACACTGATAACATGTAGGGCCATGCATCTCAGATTTAACATTTTTAAACAATGCTTAAGCTATAAACACTCTCTCCTTTTTCGTTTCAGGGTTTGGAGCGTAAGATACAACCAATTCCATGATCAGCTTGTCCTGAGTTCAAGCAGCGATAGTCGGGTCATCCTGACCAACGCATCATCTATCTCATCCGAGCCGTTCGGTCACATGGACGAAGACGATGATGACGAGGAGGAGGATGACGACATCATGGATGATGAGGAGAAAAACAGGTAAGATGATTTATTATCGATATTGTCAGAATATAATAGGAATAACATCAACACAAAAGATGTCTGCTGTGTATGACAACATGGGCCGAATTGCTAAACTTATATGTGGTTTACCACTCACAGATGTGTGCTTTCTGCTCAAAAATGAACTGGTTGCTTTAATTATTTTAGTTTTTAGTTTTTTTGTTTGACTTTTTTATTCTTTTTTTTCTGTATTGTGTATTTTATAAGAATTTAGGGGCAATGTGTTTAGTGTATGTGTATTGATAATCAAAATACGGGTTGAGAGATTTTATTATAAAATTCCTAAAATTTGGTTACTCTTTTCTATTACTATGTAACATACAACAACATGGGCTGAATTGTGAGTTTTATTTAAGGTGTACCTCTCCCAGAGGTTTTTTTTAATTTTTTTTTTTATTTGTTTTGTCTATTTCCTGAAAAAGAGGTGCAAATTATATTTGTATTCTATGTTTAAATGAATGATTATTAAAATAAAGAAATGTCATGTTGTGATTGGTGTATTATCAAGTTCACAGTTCCGCTTCCTCCTTTCCATAGCCATCTATACACAGAGTTTGGCCAACTTGGTTTCACTGGGTCACAACATGGCGATTATTCTTTTGTTTTGTGCTTGCCCAACAAACAAGTAGTCGCCATATTGTGTCCAACTCGAACCGGGTTGGCCAAACTCTGTGTATAGATGGCTCCGCTCCTTTCCATCAATATGTAACGTGTGCTTATGTTTCTCATTGTTGTTTCAGGTCGAAAGAAGCGATGAAGGATGGTGTAATAGCAACCTATGAGGAGCATGAGGACAGCGTCTATGCGGCAGAGTGGTCCACGGCCGACCCTTGGCTCTTTGCCTCGTTGAGTTACGATGGTCGGTTAGTCATTAACAGAGTACCAAGGGCTGAGAAGTACAAGATTCTTCTCTGAGCTACTGCGAGTCAAAAGACACATGGATCATCGTGAACCATTAGCTAGGCTTTACAAAGACTGCTGGTGTTTTATATACAATGCACCAAGATGAGACTGGTGCAAGATTCTTCTCCGAGCTTCTCCGAGTCAAAGTCACATGGACCATTTGTTCTGAAGTGAACCCTTAGCTGGGCTGGCTATGCTAGAACTGTCGTTTATTTATGTACAATACACCAAGATGAGATAGGCACCAGATTCTTCTCTGAGCTTCTTCAAGTCAAAGTCACAGGGATCATTTGTTCTGAAGTGAACCATTAGCTTGGCTAGCTATTCTTAGACTGCTGTTATTTATCTACAATGCGCCGAGATAATAAAGGTACCAGATTCCTTTGTGAGATTCCTGGTACGTTGCCAGTTTGAAGTTCAAATCTGGGGGAATCCCCTTGTGGAGCTTCAACAAACAGTACTTTCATCAATCGATTACCAGGGACAGTGAGGTGTAATGTTTTCCTTTCAGCTGTTTGTTGTAGAGACTCAAAAGGCTTGTCCTCATCAGCTTGAGTTTGCCAAATAACCCGCTATTTTCGGACTCAGGATATTATCCTGAAGCTTGCAATTGCGTCTTCACCAGACCGATACGCTCATCACAAACTAGCTCAGACAGGCGCAAATTAGCCTGCTATTTCCCAAATAGCAGGGTATTTTGGAAATTTTCTTGACCAAATATCCCGCTAAATGCAACTGCTGGCTGATGAAACCGAAAGATAACTGGGTAATTTGCGATCGGGATGGTTGAAATAGTGGGTTTTTTGGCAAACTCGAGCTGATGAAAGCAGACCTAAAGAGACTCAAACTAATGAAGACTACCGGTATATGATTTTTGAATGACCAGTGGCCATTTGCCTCATCAAGTTACGATGGTCGCTTTAATAGTCTTCAACAAAGGACCAAGGGCTGAGAAGTACATGATTTGTCTCTGATATTTTAGTCACCACACTGGAATCAAAGACATGGACTGGTTGTTCCTAAAAGGACCATCACCTTCGCTAAGCACGCTCCCCTAATACAGTTAGTCATCCACAATATACCAAGCCTAGGACAGAGAAGTAGAAGATAATTCTCTTGGCTTTCTCCAGCAAAGAAGATCTTAAAGATAAACTTTAGTACTGGTAATGCGATTGCATTGTGAAAGAAAAGGTGTGGAAAGGATCAGAAACAGTTGA
>JARBES010000117.1:6223026-6233768 GCA_030265145.1 Strongylocentrotus pallidus
ACAATAGGTTAATAGTATAGATATATTGACTGCTATGAGAGGCATGGCTGTTTCTATAGGCTCAAGGGAACGTTACATCCTACTTTGACCCCCTGTTGACCCATAGTCTGAAGGGGGCAGACAATGAGGTTTTGCTTTTGTCCAATACTGAAGGGCAAATAGTTTTTATTCCTTTAAATTTGCATTGATATTCATTCAGTTTTCCATTGATATAAAGTTGTATTTTCATCAGATAGGGTCTTTTAGTAGCATACAAGATGGCATGCACATGTACCTGTAACATTTTGCAAGACACAATTTAAAAAAAAATGTTGTTTGATATGCAGGAGTACCCGTTCTTCACCATGGCGTCTTTTCCTCATGGTTTCTTGGTACATCTTGGTGGTATGGTGTCTACTAGATCGGTCAAACTACTTGACAGGATACACAATCCAGGTGGGTTTTCAACACGGGAGGAGCAATGGCTCAGTGGTAGAGCAGTGGTCTCGCAACTGGGAGGTCCGGGGGTTCAATTCCAAGTCGATTGTTAGTGCCCTTTGTTTAAGGCATTAATCCTCACTACCAAGTCCATCACAGAGGCCTTAAACCGTCGTTCCCTTGGTTGTTTCATAACAAACATACACATGCTTTCTTAGCAGGCAGGTAAAGCAAACAAACAAACATGTACATAATTTCTAAATGATATAATGCCAATTGTGGGGTGCCGGCTAAGAAGCATTCATGCATTATTTCAGGCCTAATCCTTATGAATTCCTGAATTGTGGCTCTCCCACTACATGTTTTTCCATCTCAACAAGGTTTACACTTCATCAATCCATTGATCCACAGTCATCTATTCATCCAAGAACCCACTATTAGTAGTAGTAGTAGTAATAGTAGCAGTAGTAGTATTACATGTAATTGAGAGATGGAGATTGAAAGCTTATTCATGTATGTTTATCTTCATTTCTTAGATGAGCCTGAGACGAGAGATGCTTGGTGGCGAGAGCTAAGGACAGAGATACGTTCCCATGCTGTAGCTATGGGATGCCATGCGGTAGTAGGATACAAAGAGACCACCAGCATCTGGTAAGTATCCTCTCTAGTCAGATCTTTTCCACTGAGATTGCTCCCCAGGGAGTGGAGAACGTGCATACATTGTGTAAGCCTAAATCCTATGACCAGGGTAATAATATATCTGTAAAGCGCTTAGACACATCGTTGTTTTGATGTATTGGGCGCTATATAAAAGCGGAATATTACATTATTATTATTATTGAGAAGCAACCTTGACCCAAGATCATAGTCCTAATCAGTCCAATCAGGTCCTAGTCTAATTAGTCCTTGTCTAACCTATTTGCCTCCTTGTTGTCCCCTCAGTCCCCTCTGCTTTCAGCTTCAGGGACAGCAGCCATAGTCAATCTAGATGCTGTTAAGCAAGCAGTATTGATGCAACAGCATAGTCCTATTTATTTTGCTGGTCCTAGTCTTATTTGAGTCTAATTATATTCTCTATCTATCCATTCAGTGAGGAGATATGTCTGCTTTCAGCCTCTGGGACAGCAGCCATAGTCAATCTAGAAGCTGTTTTGCAAGCAGCGTTGATGCAGCAGCACAGTCCTGTTCTATCCCGCTGGTCCTAGTCTAACCCAAGTCTAATTCTATTCTCTATCTATCCATTCAGTGAGGAGATATGTCTGCTTTCAGCCTCGGGGACAGCAGCCATTGTCAATCTAGAAGCCTGTCAGCAAGCAGTTTTGATGCAGCAGCACAGTCCTATTCTAACCATGCTGGTCCTAGTCTAACCCAAGTCTAATTCTATTCTCTATCGTTTCAGTGAGGAGATATGCCTGCTTTCAGCCTCAGGGACAGCAGCCATAGTCGACCTAGAAGCTGTTCAGCATGCAGCCTTGATGCAACAGCATAGTCCTATCCTAACCGCGCTGGTCCTAGTCTAACCCAAGTCTAATTCTTTTCTCTATCCGTCCATTCAGTGAGGAGATATGTCTGCTTTCAGCTTTGTGACAGCCGCCATAGTCAATCTAGAAGCTGTTCAGCAAGCAGCGTTGATCCAACAGCACAGTCCTATTCTAACCGTGCTGGTCCTAGTCTAACTTAGGTCTAATTCTATTCTCTATCCATTCAGTGAGGAGATATGTCTGCTTTCAGCCTCTGGGACAGCAGCCATAGTCAATCTAGAAGCTGTACAGCAAGCAGCGTTGATGCAGCAGCACAGTCCTGTTCTAACAATGTCGTTGGATAGAACAGAGTTCCTCAAGGAACAACAGTCCATGACACCACATGTCATCGAAAGGTAAACATTTTCCTTTTCCTTTCCTTATCCTTCTCAAGTTAAAGGAAGTTTATCTCAATGTCACTGCCTAGATCAAATATTTTATTGTACCTGGTGATAATATCTTCTGTTGAGAGCCAGAAGGGATTTCATAATGTAATACAAAGTTTCCGCCTTTGTAGCTCGAAACAGTCGATGGAAAGTTAACTTCATCTATGATATAAACACAAGACCAATCAATATTTTCAAGCTTAGCACCAAGAGGGTCAAATTCTCATTGTTAACTTTACGCCTAAGAGGGCAGGAACCCTTAGTTATCAAGTGACTGGGATACAGTGAAATATGTCATTAATAGGATTGTGATCAGTTGTGTGTGAAAGAATGATGTGTATGCATCAGGATAAGAAACAAAGCAAAGTGCTATAAAGCTTGGGCTATTCTTTAACTAGGTTGGCAACTGTTTGTCTGGAGAGACCATGGGGTTTTGCACATACATGTACATGTACGTGTATAAAGCCAGTATTGGGGGTGTTTCACAAAGATCCTAACTCGAACCTAACCTTAAGTTGGACTTTATGGAGAGCCATTTGTAGCCTTAAAATAAAATATATTCCAAAGCAAAAATTCAAGTATTTTAGACTTTTCATAAATTCCACATCATGAACTTAAAATTTCCTTGATAATAGAAAATATGAATGATTTGAATCAACATTTTATGCCTTTTTAAATAACAAAACATTTTCAAAGATGCTAACGGCTTTCCATAGTTGCTAGGTTCAACTTAGGATCTTTGTGAAACACCCCCCCCCCCCCCACCCCCTAGTTTGTAGTTGTCTTCCATCTCCTGGAGTGGCTGGACACTCCTTTTCTTAAAAGAACACACCTTCTGACAGTTGGTGCAGACGAAAGTTACGATTTGCCATGATGTTACCTTTATGTGCATTTCATGTCTGTTAACTTTATGTGCATTTCATGTCTGTTAATTCTTTTTCCTTCCATTCATCTGCTTTCAACCTCTCGCTCTTTTGCACACCCTTCTTGACCACATTTTGCCACTTCTTTTGATTTCTTGTCGGGACTTTCAGTAATGCTGATGAAATGCAGACATCGCCTAATGTTCATGTTATTATGTTGTGTTCTTTCATTTTCTCAGAATGGACAGTGGAAACCCAGTCCCGGACCATGTCTCCTCTCGCTGTGCCATGTGCCACATTCCCTACAACGATACAGCCCTTCCTTTCCCTGTACAGCTAGCAAAATGTGCAACATGCAAGTGAGTACATGGGACTGTTATTAAGCTGTTGGAAAGGGGATACTTTCATTTTGCTTGGCTTATTACAGGAACGGCACGGTTTCCTAGACGTTAGGATAAGAATTTCTGTAGAAACACTACCTAGGACAGGGCCTTTTTTTATCTATGTGATGGAAAAGGCCTTTATAAGTCCAGGGGGTGGGGGTGTTTCATAAAGCTGTGCTTAAAGTTATGAATGACTTTTCAAATTATTTGAATATGAAGAGCCAAATGGGATGCCCAATTTTTTTCCTGACATTTCAACAAAGTGTGACTTCCTTTCCCATAATCTCAAATAAATTGTAGCCAAAAATACACTTTGCATTAAAATATTTTGTTAATAATGATAAGGTTTTATCTACATCTGCATATTTCAACTTTAGCTTATGGAATTAAAAAGATTTGATAATCCCATTTAGCTCTTCATATTCAAGTCAATCGTAAAGTCATTTGTAACTTTATGCACAGCTGTATGAAACACCCCCCAGTTCTCCTTATTATCATGTCCATCTATTATTCATCTGAACATTTCAGACGCAGCAAAGTGTGGGGCTACTACAGTAATAACAATAAGATTTAAATAAATGATAACAATAATGAAATACATGATTATTATTACCTCCTTTACAAATGAATGATATACTTTGTTTAGGAGAGTACTAGTGCAGGAACCATCTAGCTCCCCTAGGCATTTCAAAAGAATTCCACAAGGATTTAATCTTTGGGACAGTGTCTTGGACCTATGTGATAAAAAAGGACTTTATGAGTTCACTCTTTCTTAGTATTACTTACTTAATACATGTACATGTACTGTATATATCCAATATTTATCTGCCTTTTGTAGACGCAGCAAAGTTCCAGATGTGCTCTTCACCACCATAGAGCCCCCTCCGTACCTGTCGTACACAGGGCATGGTTGCAGCATACAGGCTAGGTGAGTGATCGGACCTTTAGTGACCCAACCTTCTTGACCTGACCTCTGTGACCCGACCTTTATGACCCGACCTTTATGACCTGACCTTATTTAAAAAGGATGTGTATCAAAAGTATTCTTGATTGCTCTAGAGAACAGGGATGCCAGTTTACAGGCAATAGCCTAAATTCAGGCCCTGGCAAGTAATTTTCAGACCATAGTTCAGGATTTTTTTTTGTGTACAAAATAGCTCATTCTAGGTGATTTTCAGGCCTTCTGATCAATTTTAACTGGCATCCCTGAGAGAAGTTGAGAGGTTTTATCTCTCTAAATTATTACTCAAAAATGCTTTTAAAATTGTCTATAGCCTCTAGAATTCTCAAATAACCCAAGATGGTTGAAACATGAGTGGTACTGTAAGTAATGTTCAATCAGTGTTTTTGGTGTAATCAAACCATGAAAGCTATAACATTGGGTTGGTTTTTGTGGTGTGATTATGTTCATATTTTTTCTCATCGCAGAAGTGTAGAGGAAGATTTTACCATTCTTTATAACAATTTTATTGAATGATAATTTTTTTTAAACTGAGCAAAAGATGTGTATATGTTTATTCTATTTCAATGTTTTGTTGGGATATGGAAGATATCTATACCATTTTCTTTTCTTTTGCAGAGTATGTAGAAGCAAGAAAAAGATGCAAGGAGAAGCAAATGCAGCCTTGATCAGCGATGTAAGTTATATGGATGGGCACTCTTAAAAGTTGTTTTCTTTTGCTTTTGTTAGATTTTTTCTATACTTCTATTTTGATAAATTAGAAAAAGGATGATATATATCATTTTGTAATTAACATGTTTCATGAAAGCAGTGTCTTGTTGCCTGTTTGTAATGTTATAAAATCAGGTTCTTAACACAGTGAGCCCCCATGTTAAAGAAGAAAAAATAGAAACTATTCTATCAAAATAGATAAAATAGGTATACAAAATAGATAAAATGTATGTATACATGTACATGTATATGAAGTCCAATGGAAACAGGCCAGTTGCTATCTTGCTGCTCTTTCTCTCTCTCTGTAAGTGCCATATCGATTGACTTTGGCGATCATGCTGTTCCACAACCCTTGGCTCCTAGCCTTCTCTATCACCACTCCCAGTTCTTTCACTCCTGTCTCATCCAACAATTTCTGCAGACTGTCCATCCAAAGTATCCTCCTTTCCCACAACTTTCCCTGCCAAAGCAAGGTTCCCTAGGCCTTCTTTACGTGTTATGTGACCCATGAACTTCAACTGCCTAATCTACATCTCACATATCATTTTCCTTTGCACTCCTTGATGCAGTGTTTGGGTAAAGTGATTTTAATTGTGATAATGTATATCTGTCTACCATATCCTAGGCCCTACCCTTCATGGAATATGAACTTCACAGACAAATGATGAATAAACTGAAGGTGAGCTATATATGACACTACACATCCAGTTTTATTCATCTACAGTACACATAGTTACTTGAATTGTTAATCTTTACAGTAATTTTGTTTTTGTAGATTTGTAGTTTTATCTGTTACAGATATTGAACATGAATGGCAACAGAATTTAGGTCCTGGGGGTGTTTCACAAAGATCCGAAACCGAACTTTATTCTAAATTATGGAGAGCCATTTGTAGCCTTATATGATTATAAAATATATTCAGAAGCAAAAATTCCACATCAAGAACATGAAATCTCCTTGATAATAGAAAATATGAACGATTTGAATCAACATTTTATGCCTTTTAGAATAACTTTTACAAAATATTTCATAGATGCTAACGGCTTTCCATAATTGTTAAGTCCAACTAGAGATAAGTTCAACTTAGGATCTTTGTGAAACACCCCCAGAATTTATTCTAGTAACTTGTATTGTTAGTCATTACAGTTATTTTGGTTTTTGTAAATTTGTAGTGGATTTTATCTGTTATAGATATTGAACATGAATGGCTGCGGAATTTGGGTCCCGGCCTATTATGTATTCTGTATTAATGACAAATGAAATTTTGTTCAATGATTCGCATCACACTGTGCTAGTTATTCTTCATTTTCCTTCTTTATATTTGGTTTGCAGGTTAAAGGGATGAACTGTCTGTTTGGGCTCAAGGTTCAAGTCACGGTTGGAGAGACATTGCTTGTCGGAACAGCAGTAAGTTTTTGCTTATAATATTTATATATGTTTTTGTATGTGCTTATTGTTTAATTTAAAAAACTATTGTATTGTAATGTTGTAATTTTAAGCAGGGGATGATCCCTGATAAACCTCTGGTTTTTTATCACCCCTTCTGCAAGTTCATCTTTTGTTTTAATGCTTTTATATTTGTTTTAATTTTGTATTGTCTTTTATGAATCTGTGGAAATAAATAAAATTGAAATTGAAGTTATCAATGGTCCTTTTCTTTAATTTGAATAAGACAATGATCTTGATGTGTATTCATTACAATTAGGGTGCATTAAAGGGAAAGTCCACTCTGATATTAAGTTGGTTGTAATAGAAGCAGAAAAATGAGGGAATCAGTTCAGGGAAACTTTGAATATATCAGTTTGGACTTCCCCTTTAATGCACCCTAATTGTATGATGTTTGATATTACATTATGATCTCAAACAATTTTGATTGCAGTTTACGTGTGTTGACTGTTGGTCACTTATATTAATCCATCTGTAACACTATGATCTCAGTAAGTGGTATTTGCAATTTCTGTGTGTCAGTAAAACTTGCAAACCATTTTCTGTGTTTATCTGGGATCATTAATACTCCCCAGGGAGTGGAGCAGAATAGCAGTTGAATCCAATAACCAGGGTAATAATAACTACAATGTAAAGTTCTTATTAAGTAGTACTAACTGCTAGACAAATGTTACTCCAGTGTATTATTGATGTCCTTAAAGGGGGTGTAGCATGACGAGACCACATGTTTTTCCTGTGGCCTGACTCGGGGCTAATCAGGTATAATACGACTAAGGACGACGCTAGCGCACGCTGACCATCAATCAAGTCATTAATTTACGTGCAGTTGTCCAAAAGAAATCGTAGATGGCGTTAACCAGTATTTGCCATGCTACACCCCCTTTTTGAGATAATGTAGATTTGGGGGTCTTTAGTCAGCAGTATTATATACTATTCAAGTTGTGTTCACATTTGTCTTTACAGACTGCAACGGGTGTGTTCTTATCTGCTCTCCCTCCTCCTTCAGCTCTAAGACTGTCCAGACAGGTGAGACTGCCTACAATGTTTTTATTCCCATGCTGTATGTGTAAACGCAGCCATACATTGTGGTGGCGATGGGTAGCTTGCTAGATCAGGGGGTGTTTCACAAAGAATAAGATTGACTTTAAGTTAGGCTTAACTATGGAAGGCCGCTCATGCCACTGTTTGCTCTCACCATTTACTGACATTGCTCTCTCAAGGGACGTACAAATCTACAGAATTTTCATTTTTTGAAAAATCATTAATAAAGGAAAAAATATTTTCTAAAGATCATAATGGTGAGAGCAAACAGTGGCATGAATGGCCTGTCATAGTTAAGTCAAACTTAAAGTCCATCTTAGTCTTTGTGAAACACTCCCCAGAAGTATGGCATGCATTAGAAAGGAATCACCTTAATGATACATATTGTCTGTGTGGAGCCAGAAGAATCTGAGAAGGACACATGTAATGCTCAAATATAAATATTAAGCCATTAATTTGTATTTAAAGTTAACAACAAAATCATTAATACCCCTTGTAAATTTGGTGTTTTTTGCTTTTTTTTGTGAAAAATGAAAGGTGTACTGGTGGAATTAGGGCCTTTGTGGAATACTTTTAGATGTAAGTTTTAATATGTCACATCCTCACAAAACATAAATCTGGACAAATAAATTTTGTGTATACTTGACAAATTACATAACTGGGTAGGGCATAATTAATAATAATAATAGGCATTCCTATAGTGCCATCTATCTAGAATTTCTATTCCGAGGCGCACTTATTATTACCCCGGCTTTAGCCTAGCTGCCATTACAGCGCTCTAGCATTTCAAGGAATTAATTCCTGCCAGGTACCTATTTACCTCACCTGGGTCGAGTACGGCAAATGAAGGTTAATGCCTAGCCAAAGGACATTAGTACCGTATCTGGGATCGAACCACAACCTTTGAACTTCAAGTCAAGTCCTTAAACTCCTCGACTACGACACTTCTAATTTACTTGTTAACTGTATTTCTTGACAGGGACCCGTTGGAGCTACAGACAAACGTCTTCAGGCATTCCAGGAGAGGCTTGATAACATTACAGCTAAAAACAAGGAGACATATGGCCTGCTAGATCAACAGGTATATTGTATAAATCATTAGATTGACCTGGGGGTGTTTCACCAAGATCCTAAGTTGAACCTATCTCTAAGTTGGACTTAACAATTATGGAAAGCCGTTAGCATCTTTGAAAATATTTTGTAAAAGTTATTTTAAAAGGCATAAAATATTGATTCAAATCATTCATATTTTCTATTATCATGAGAGATTTCATGTTCTTTGATGTGGAATTTATGAAAAGTCTAAAATACTTGCAGTTTTGCTTTTGAATATATTTTAGTTTAATGCTACAAATGGCTCTCCATAATTTTTAAGTCCAACTTAGAGTTACGTTTGACTTAGAATCTTTGTGAATCACCCCCCTGTAAAATAATAATAATCGTAATATTGATGATAATATGGGCAATTAATTCCAAGGTTTGTGAAATCGGAAAAATATGTGACATATTGTGACATAAAACTTGTATGATTTGTAAATTGTAGCCATTTTCGTTGCAAGAATAGTTGTTGACTTGTAAAAATTATGTGTTTTGTTGATTGTGATTCAGTTATTTCGCAGCATGAGACGTTCGCGAAAGCGAAATACATGTAATTGCAAATTTGGCAAACACTTCATGCATCAAAAAGTTACTGGTTTAAGAATAGTCTGTCCCAATATGTGGTGGAGAAGCTAATAGTAAGAATTGTTCAGTTGATGATTAGAGAGTCTTTCAAGGTACAATATCCTGTATTATGACCGTAGTCAAACTGGTTTACAGCACCCAAGTTTAGCCTTGAATATAGAGTATGTACCTTGTCTTATCTCAGGAAAGCACAGGAGAAGTTGATGGCAAAGCTAATACTAAGAATTGTTTCAAGCCTATCTGCACTAGTTTGGCCAGGAGGGATTAGACCTCCCTGCATGGTCACTGTCGGGTGGTTATCTCATCAACTCAGCTCTCAATTAACATAAGAAAAAGGGGACCATGGGGGACCAACGGGCATCGTTTAGGCATTGTTGGCTATATAGATGGCGCATGTAGATACAAGTACCGGTAGTACAGTCCCGTCGTAATAGATTATTACAGAATCTTTCAAGGTACAGTTCCCTCTCTTATGACTGTAGTCAAACTGGTTACAGCACCTACTTGTAGCCTTGACTAGAGAGCCTATGTACCTTATCTTATTGCAGGAGAGCGCACTAGAAGTGGATGGCATAAATCAACCTGGCGGAAAAAAAGCTAATACCGGTACTAAGGATTGTTTAATAGATTATCACAGAATCTGTCAAGGTTAAGTTCCCTCTCTTAAAGCAGAACTACACTACTTGTAGCTACTTGCACCCTCTATGTCGTAAACAATACCTAAGCGGTACCCATTGTTTCCCATGGTCCTCTTTTCTTTATGTTAATTGAGAGATGATTTGATGAGATAACTACCTGTTAGTGACCATGCAGGGAGGTATAATCCTCCTGCATGGCCAAACTAGTGCAGATAGGCTTTAAGACTGTAGTTAAATTGGTCACAGCACCTCCTGTACTTCTAGCCTTGACTAAAGAGTCTATGTACCTTATCTTATCACAGGAGAGCACAGTAGAAGTGGATGGCCTCCAACAGAACCATCCCAGTGAAGAGTCTGTTGACCCTCTGTTGACCTCGGGTCATAGAGAGACATTCGTCATTGAGGTTAGTAAACAAAGTTGGATTGTTTTTAATACAAGGTCTTCATTTCTTTATTTTTTCTTCTGCAAATTGTCACATCAGGTTATTTTCTTCTTCCTGTTTAGCTCTATTTTGTAGAAATGATGTAATGTATCAGAAAAAGAAAATTTATAAACAAAAGCAACATTGAAAAAAAAAAAAAAAAAAAAAATTTAAAGGTAAAGACCAGTATTGGCAACGCCCCAATTTCAAAAAATGAAATGGAAGCTCTCATTACCAAT
Organism: Strongylocentrotus pallidus; assembly: GCA_030265145.1. Taxonomy (NCBI): domain Eukaryota; kingdom Metazoa; phylum Echinodermata; class Echinoidea; order Camarodonta; family Strongylocentrotidae; genus Strongylocentrotus; species Strongylocentrotus pallidus. Next base: position 6,233,737 of record JARBES010000117.1, read on the forward strand.
CATGTGAAAGAATATGTTTTGACTAATACATG
>JARBES010000117.1:6955814-6969453 GCA_030265145.1 Strongylocentrotus pallidus
TTTTTCTTTTTCTTTCTTCTCTTTTCTTTCCTTTCTTTTCCTTTCTTTCCTTTTTTTTCCTTTCTTTCTTTTCTTTTCCTTTTCTTTTTTTCTTTTCTTTCCCTTTCCCTCTCTTTTTTCCCCTCCCCCTTTTCTCTTTTTTTCCCGACGGCAGCGCAATTTTACCGACAATATCCTGACAAGTGAGGGGGGGGGTCGCACCCCACCACACCCCCCCCCCCTTTGGCGACGCCCCTGATACCTATATGTTTCATTTTACAACATACATTTTCTATACAAATAAAGTATTACCCAGATGCAGTCTCTCCCTACCCATTTTTCTCTACTTCTACATTTATGTTTTGTCTAATGTGCGACACCAAAGAAAACAATTTGTTTATATTTTTCCTTTTTTAATTTATTTATCCTATCGTTTCTACAGTCTATCTTGATACTTACCTGCACAAGAGCTACTTAGCGCCAATGAAGAGTTGCAGAGGACAACGAAAACAAAAATTCCAATCCATATGCGTAACACGTTTGTTTCGGCGAATTCCATCTGTGTAAGAGAAGTTAAAGAATAACGCAAATAAATATGTACTTTCTTGAAATAATGATGTGGATTTTTATTCGAATGTTTGTATAAAAAGGGTTGCGATATTGCGTAATTTAATTTCGTGTGATATAAAGTATAGATTATCAAGCTTTTATAAAGTAAAATGAGCCAAACGTACGAAAAAAAAGTGATGTCTTCTGATATAAAAACTAATTATCTGATATTGGTTATTTATAATTTCTTTTTGATATCATAGAAAGTAGACAAATTTAAAGTAATTTACAAGCAAATCGTCATTTAAAAAAAAAAGTTAATTTAATATCATATTAGTGTTTATACAGTGTTTACTACACGTATTTCCTTTAGGAGCGAAATAGTTAAACTTACCGTCCAGTGTCGAGTTTCTAGGCTTGCAGTAAGATCGATTTACAAGTTTCCAGCAGATGTACAAGTATATCTTGAAAAGCCCTCTCTATATTCTTGAATGATGATCACCGCGATTGCGAAAATGCCATGTTTTCCAGTCGATACTGTTTAATAGGCCAGTGTTTCCAATCACAAGTCAATATCGTTCTCCTGTCAATTTGAATTAACAAGAACGCTATTGTCTCTGACGTTTGAGATGACAATCAAATTACATCTATGACGTCATAATAGAGGTATTGAAGGGAGGGATCTCATAACGCAACCGGAACTAATTTAATTGTATATAGGCCTATTTGGTTAGAAATGTCGGTTATCAATCATTTTCTCTTTCTTTTAAATACGTGGTTTTCATCTATTCTTTAATTTATTTTAATTTTATCTGATTTTCATGTTTACATGCATTTTCTATTGAAATTAAAATTCATTCAAATGTATATTTCAAATTACCAAGGATAATTATTGAATGATTAGTTATTTCACGAGAATATCAATTAATTTGTACTATAACTGTTTATATGCTTGTGTATTTATCAATTTTGTTTTTGCTGCTGTTATTTGTTTAATTCTTACCACACAGGTATGTGCGCCACCCTGTATAAATATCGGAAATAAATAATAATAATAATAACAATAAGATATTTGTATACCGCAAATACCGTAAATGAATAAATAAAAAAGATAAAACAGATTCAGGAATGGTAGAAGGTCAATCTAGTGGTGAGAGCAGTGTGATGTAGTGGTTGAAAGTTTTGACCCTCCTACCAGAGGTCCAGGGTTCGATGATTGCTCGGTGCTTACATCCATTGACAACGACTGGTATTTCCTAACACTTATCCCTCTTTACCCATAATAAATGGGCACCTGGCAATGCTGGGGTAGTATTATAATCATTGCATGGCGCAAAGGAGGAGCATTATTAATACTAAGGTGCCGCCTACACTTGGCAAGTACATTGAAACCTGTCTATAAACACCACTCAAGGAAGATAAGAAAAGTGGTCTAAATAGGCAGGTGGTCTTTATGTACAGGTTCCTTTTAATTAGTACATTTTTAAAGGAGAAACCATTTTCAAGGGAAACAAAAAAGCGTTGTCTTTGTAGACAAATGGTCTTTATATACAGGTGGTCACTAGAGCAGGATTGACTATAATACCAATTTATATTTTAATTAGGGTTAATATTAATGCAGATGGGAGCAACACACAATAAAGTTACACTAAAAAAAAAAAAATTAAAGGGAAATAAAATAAATGCCAGCAAAGTCGATCTCAACTCATTGATATATAATTGAAGTTTGTATGCATTATATACTCCAATTCATGTTGAGCTGTAATGCACGTCAATGCTAATTACAAAAAAACCTAAAGATAACACTTTTGTAGCCGTACTATAATCAAGTATATTTCTACACCCGAATATCGATTTCACAACCTTTATGCAAACGAGAATTGACGTCAAAACCTCCATAGCAAAATACTTCATATATATTGATTTTTTAATAGCCTTTCCCTAAAGCTAATAGGTGACCCACTATTATCGGCAAGCAGCTGGTGGATTTCGACTCTTAATTTCGTATTATCATTATTATTATTATTATTATTACTATTATAAGGCCATTATCATCATCATCATCATGTGTTAATTTGCCATGTTTGTTTGTAAAAATGCAAAAGAAAAAGAAAATCAAACACAAATAAACAAATCAAATCAAATTAATATTATTATTATTGTTACTATTACTATTATTATTATTACTTTTATTTTGTTTTCTTAAATCATTATTATTATCATTGTAATTTATATCGTTATTATTATTAGAAACCCTAGTAACAGGAGTAGTAGTAGTAGTAGTAGTAGCAGTGGTAGCACATGTAGTGTAGTATTTCTTGTTAATTTCGTTTCAACATTTACATTTTTGTTCATGTTGTTGGATTAATTTGCATTTTTATGAATATGTGCATTTAAAGAAGAATAAAAACATTCACAATTTGAATGTATGAGTTTAATGATGTAGCACTGAGTTATCATTTTAGGATCAAAATACAATTATGTAGTCTAAACGCCCAAGTAATATGCGTCACAACGTTATGCTATTTTCCCTCGGAGAGAGGCTTTTTTTAGGGGGATTGGAATTTCGTATAACTTATGATTCATGAATTGGAACAATTTCGCTCGCTCTCTCTCTCTCTCTCTCTCTCTCTCTCTCTTTCCCTCTATTCTCTCTATCTCTCTCCCTCCCTGCCCCTCCCTCATTTTAGTTCCGTCACTTTTTGCACTATCTATTTCTCCCTCTGTCTTCTCTGTCTTTCTCTCTACCACACCCCTTCTCTCTCTCTCTCTCTCTCTACCCCCACCTCTCATTTTCGTTCCGTCACTCTCTTGGTTTCTATATCTGTCATGCACTCTCTTTCTTTCTCTCTCTCTCTCTCTCTCTCTCCCTTCTCCCTCTCTCTCTCTCTCTCTCCCTTTCTCTCCCCAACTCTCTCTCCCTCTCTCTTTCTCTATAATTATACATATTCTCTCTCCTGTTTTCATTATGTATCTTGAAGCATACCCAAAACAGATAATAGAAGCGGAATAAATGGAAACACAATTTCAATGATTCTTTTAATTGTATTTATTTATACTGAGAGGGGTAATATATGGTTTGTATGCTTCTGCTCTGGTGTAAAAGCTGTTATATATCAAGCTTGTATTGTCGTTTCAATATTTTCATTTCTTGCTTCTTATTGTTTCACAAAAAAAGCATTCAGTTTTCTATTAAAATTTATAAAGAAACACAAAAAAAATAACGCTCTGAGGAGTCGTTGTGTAAAGTATTTGACAGGCCGACTAGCTTAGTTTATTTAAAGGCATCGTTTAACAATGTTAAATCTGAGTTGCATTTCCCTACGTGTCATCAGTGTCTGTGATACGGTGTAATATTAAAGCCCAACAAAAATTACGGTTCAAAATGATCATGAAGTGCCTCAAAAAAGTAAAAATCTTTGAGTGACCGGTTTTACCATACTCATTGTCCCCAATAGACTGTAGTGTTATATAAAAAAGACCGTTAGGAAAACGGTTTTTGACATTTCGATTTCCAATCAGAAATATCTTGATAATCAGACAGGCGATCTGCTTGTAAAAGTCATGGGATTCCTGACTGTCCGAAAGGTTTGTAATTATGATTGCAGCAAGAACTAAATCCAGGATTTTGTGTCAGACTCTGAGGCAAAGATACCCAGTCCCTTTAAATGCTCTATTTGTAGACTTGAACATTCGCTGTAATTTTGCTTTGATTCTAGGAGAATACATTTTAACTGCACAATTCAAACTGCGAATTTTCGGCGACTCCAAACATATGTCAGTATTGTAATGACAAATATATAATTTTGCAACATACAAACTCATAAAAAAAAACATGATGACAATATTCACACCAAGACTTTACTCTTATTCATTGGCGCCTAAGTTACAAGTAAATAAATATTAATCTTTTACGGTAATTGAAGTATATTATTCTGTTACCTTTTTGTATAGGTTATCAAAGATAAATGTACCATTAAAAAGTACAGTAACAATACCGAAAACAAATGACAGAAATTGACGTCCAACTAAGATATAATAAACTGCAAACATCATATAAGTATTGTTAGTATTTTTCGTTTTTTGAATATACAGTATATCTGTGAGCATTATATTATTCACAATGCGTATATACACTAGGAAAATATTGTAGGTTTAATAATATAATTTACATTAAATACAGTATACAACTATTTTCAGCAAAGGCCCATCACGCGAAAAATATATCAAGACCTTATTTTATAAAACAAAACAACATTGCCTTCAATTAATGAATCAGTCATGACTTTCGAAATGTCATGCAAAGTCTATTTTAACATTATTGTACTCAGAGAAAATATACAAGTATAAGTTGTTTGTTTAGCAAGGGTTTTTTATGTAGTAAAATACACAAAATCTTCACTTTTATGATATGACTATGTGTATATAATCTATGCACGCTCATGAATATTGTGATCACACTTTCCTTCAAATCAGTACACGTTGTACAACATGTAATAAACTTATATAGGTCATGTACAGATAGAGTTATTAGAGACTTTTAGATTTGCTTGACGAGAGCGTGGTCTGTCACATGTGACATCCTTTTACGGCAATGTGACGCCCTTTTAAGGCAATGTGACGTCCTTTTAAGGCACTGGCCTTAAAATGACGTCACATTGCCTTAAAAGGATGTCACACGTGACAGTCCACGTTCTCGTCGTGCAAATCTAAAAATCCCTATTATTTAGACACAGTCGTCTTTTGATAAAAGTAACCACACATTCGTAGCAATTTGTTTTCTATGATTCGCATTTTACTGAACTGGTTCCTAATCTAACACAAAATACATGCTTAAGTTGTAAATAAACAACATAAATAAACAAACAAACAACAACTATTGTCACGCGCTAAACACCTTGAATGGACGGGACAGATACAAGAATTGCACTTAAATTGATTATTGCATATGAGAAAGATTTTGTTTGAATTTCAGATTAACCAATTGCTAGATATATGTCATTTTCCGAGAGTGGACTAATTAGAAAAAAATAGTTTTTGCAATAATCCATTGCTAACTGGTAGAAATTCTGTTATTCAGAAATAATCTACAGAGGAATACCAATAATTCTTTTTAAAATTACACTCTTTAAAAAAAAAATTCTGTGAGCTGCTCACTGACTTTTCCAATCTCAATCCTTTCTTTTCCAATGTCCATACCAAACGTCATAGGCCAATTAATAATTCCCTACTACACTGTACAAACTGAAATGTTAAATCACCATGTTCAAAGTGTTAATCTACCATTTTGATAGAGTGGTCTTTCCTTGGTCCTTTTAAAGGGATCCAGTAACTTTGTCTCAGATTCTGAAACAAAATCCTGGATTTAGCTCATACTGCAATGATAATTATAAACCTTTAGGTCAGTCAGAACCCCATGACTTTTACAAGCCGATCGCCTGTCTGATTATCAAGATATTTATGATTGGAATTACAAATTTTGAAAACCATTTGCCAAACGGTTTTCATAACACTACAGTCTATTGGGGAAAACGAGTATGGTAAAACCGGTCACTCAAAGGTTTTTACTTTTTTTAAGGCACTTCTTGATCATTTTGAAGCGCAATTTTGTTTAGGCCTTCAATATTAAAGCATATCACAGACACTGATAACACGTAGGGTCGTGCATCTCAGATTTAACATTGTTAAACGATGCCTTTAAATAGGGATTTAACATTTCATTTTTAAGAGTGTATAAAGATAGCTCATACAGATTGTACACATACCTCATCAAACATGATAATAACGCTAACATATTGTTTCATGAACACACTGTATTGTTACGGTGATACTTTTAGAAATTGTCAAATAAACGGTATACTGCATTAGGCAATCTAGGCTCATGGCATCTACTGACCGAATATTGGTTGGCACTCTGGTAGTAAACTGTACTATGGTTGATTCTCTTTTTGTTGGTTGGCGAGTTTTTGCTTCCTGTCTTCGATTAATCGCTGCTCCTGTATCTCTGCGGGTGTTCGCCTATTGGAAAGGAATCAGCAAAATGATGATGATGATATTTATGATGATGATGCGGAGGGGGATAATGACATGATGATGATGATGGTAATATATAATGATAATAACAAAAATGATGTGATGATGAGGATGATGATGATGATGATGATGATGATGATATTTATAATGTTGATGAGGAGGAGGATTATGACATGATGATGATGATGGTAATGGATAATGATAATTATAATGATAATGAAAATGATGTGATGATGATGATGATGATGATGGATAATGATGACGATGATTATAAAGATAATGATGATGGTGATGATGATGATGGTACTGCTATTACTACTACTTTTACTACTACTACTGGTGATAACGATAATGATAATATGATAATAATAATAATGATGACGATGGTGCTACTACTACTACTACTTCTACTACTACTACTACTGATGATAACGATAATGATAATGATGATGATGATAGCGATGATAATAATAATGATGATAATGATAGCGATGATAATAATAATAATAATATTAACAATAATAATAATAATAATAACAAAGATGATAATAACAGATAAAATTCTAGATCAATGTAATGCTTGTTTTCATGGAAAGTATCTTTTCTTCTATTTTCTTCTAAGCAGAAAATATTTAAGTTCTTGTATTACATCATATCGATTAGTAAATAGATATTGTTATATTCTCATGAATATTCGTGTAGATTTCTTATGATTACTATTGTTTCGCCCCTTGACTAACAGATGATATGTGTGTCAACAAAATTAACTTTAGAATTTGTACTTTGAAGATTAAAAAGTTAAAGGGAGGGTGGATCTTACTTTCGACAAAGATAGTAGCATGCAGTCATGGTTGGTATCCCGACTCCAAGGACCACTATCATGACGGGATATAAGTATGTCAGAGCTGCGAAAAGAAAGTTGGAAATCTAATAAGGCCTCGCTGAGACATGACGCGGTAAAATACCTCACAATAAATGGCAAGAGACAACTTTGTTTTTATGCGGCATGTTTTTTTTTTAAGCGTTAGAACGCCTCATGTCTAAAGTAGAATCAAAGTACTCTTTTTTACACTGACATAGTAATGAACAATCTTTAATAGGTATTTTCATCAGTAAATCTTAAGATAAAAAAAGATAAAGAAAAACATATCATTGAGCAGGGATTAAAAAAAAAAGGAAAATCTGATTTTGTGACGAATGATAGGAGTTTTCGTCCCTAAAATAAAGAGCTTACGGGATTGGGGGCCGGCGGTTGGGGCAATTATTTAACGAAGGTTTTGACCCGGCTACAAATACCCCAAACATCCCTCCCCACCCCCTTCACACACATTCTCTCTCTCTCTCTCTCTCTCTCTCTCTCTCTCTCTTGCCCCCTGCCCACACACACACGCACACGCACTCCACACAGACGCACAACATATCTCGCACCTCCTCCTTCCCATAATTTCCCTCCATCTGAATCTCTCACCCACACTCTCTCCCTCATCCCTAGAAAGGGTACTTACCGTTACTTTTTACAGTAATTGGTTCTTCGTTGCCTGTCGATTTGCCCGAATCCTTGCCTCCCCCTGGAGGCGCTGTAGTAGGGATACTACCTACAGTGGTATCTACGGAGAGGTACAGATAGTCAGCAGTTGGGTTTGGTTTTATTTTCCGTATAAAAAAATCCACATAATTATACAGTACAATAATTTATATTTGTAGAGCACTTTTACATACAAATCATTGTTTCATAAAGCACCCCACCAATACAACAACTTTAAGGAAAAATATTGTTTATTACTGATTTTTAAAAAAGAGGAAGTTTTGAGACATTTCCTTATTGAGGAAGGCTTTGGCCCGGGCTATAAGTACCCCCTGGCCCTCTCCCTGACTTGATTTCGAATTGCCCGTTTAGTTTACGACATACTCATTCGCAAGTATTATTATTTTTACTATTGGTCGCTTATGTTTAATATCTGGCAGCCTGTTCTGAATATTGTCCCCCGTCTTCCCATGTATTTGACCCCTCAAAGTTACTAGATCATCTTACTCATGGCATTGATTTAAAGGTTGTCAGTTTGACCGTCGCTGTCTGTTTTCATTGATTCCAGGGACACACAAAGTCGGGCCGATTTCACACCATCTAACGCATGTACCAAACTTGTTAGTATGAAGTAGTATGACTGGACATTACAGAAACACAACAAAAGCTGACAAAAATTTCTGTTTTGGATGGGGTAACAGACGGCCCGAAAAGTTGTGGTCAATTTGTCCACTTAGCCCCATCGAACAAAGTAAAAACATCAAAGTACCTAGGTCTTCAACCAAGTTTTTCTCTGCCCCAAAATTGTCTCTATAAAAATTAAAAATTAATTTCTCTAACATTTTGACCTAAATCACTCAAAAGTGTTTAACTCAATTCAGCTCAAATTTACATCGTGCAATCTTGAGAATTATGATTTCCTTATGCTGCAATTTGGTGACAAATTTTTATTTTACTAATAAGTTTTACATTTTAAGGATTTCACTGATTTCTCCACAGTAGCCAACAAATATTGTGAGGATTAAGTAAAGACACACATCGACCGTCTAAACTTGTTTTTTAAATTGCATTTCGCTGTAATATTCTATGCTGCGTCTGTCCATAATGTGTTTCACAGCTTTTCCTTTTATTTAGTGTCATTATCTATGGTGAAATTATTAGAAACTGTTTGTTGGTGTTGTTATAGTTTGTTGTTTTAAAATTGATTCTTTCTACTTTGAAATTCAAGCTACAGGTCGTACAAAATTCTCGATGACGCCAGACCCAATTCAAGACCCAATATACACTATGAATATGACGGACAAAGAAAGAGGACAAAATATACAGTTCCTCATTCTACCCTCAACATTTGCTGTGGTAGACAAAGGAAAATACCTTCACTGCTATTATGTAAAAATGTGTAGAACAGGTGTCACATGCATATGCCCCTGTTCTACACATTTTAACATAATAGCAGTGAAGGAATGTTCCTTTGTCTACCACAGCAATTGTTGAGGGTCGAAAAAGGAACTGTATATTTTGTCCTCTTTCTTTGTCCGTCATGTTCATAGTGATACTCACCGTCTGAAGTCTCCATGGTGCTGGGAACAGTGCTAGTATCATCGAGGGTAACCGTAGTGGCCTTTGAAGCATCTTCAACAGCAGGAGAACTGCTTTCATCCGGTTTTGACTTGGTGGACGGGCGTGTAGATGTCGGGGCATCGGTTGTAGTGCTTACATCATTCCGCGCAGTTCTGGTGCTAGTGTCTTGGACTTGTTTGACTGTGGTGCTGCTCTTCGTGTCAGGTGCAATGGTGGCAATTGTGGGTGTAGTGCTAGTGCTAGTATCTTGTGCCCGTCTGGTGCTGAGCACGATAGAAGGTGTAGTGCTAGTATCTTGTGTCCGTCTGGTGCTGGGCACGATATCAGGTGCAGTGCTGACATCAGGTGTAGTGCTAGTGCTAGTATCTTGTACCCGTCTGGTGCTTGGCACGATGTCAGGTCTAGTGTCGGGCGGGGGTGAGGAGCTTCTGCTGACGGGTGGTGAAGTGGTGCTTTCGGGAGTTGACCCAATACCACCAACTGGATCCATTGTGACTTCATTAATACTCGAGCTCCTTGTCGTAGCCGGAATATCGATGTCACTCCTGCCCGTCGACATCGGCTCCTCGACTCCACCCGAAATGGTGTCTGGTGGCTGGGTAACGCGTGGTTCTTTGTCATTGTCACCACTAGTTGTGGTGTGGCTGGGGTCTATTTTACCAATACCAGACATGCTGGTGCTGTAAGGAACGGTTGCACCTAACAGGTGTAGAAGGTGAAAAAATTGGACAATACTTGTAAGCGAAGATGATGCTAACATAATGATTATAACATGTTTTTCTTTTTGAGTTCATATATATATATATGTGGCATAACGTGAGTCGGTGAAGGAAGGCACTTTAACAAGGATTGTTAGAGCTTTAGGGATTATTTGTATCATTAGTAATATCATTATCATTATTATTATTTTAAGTATTACGTTTGATATTTTTGTTATCATTATTATTATTATTATCATTATTGTTATCATAATTATCATTATTATTAGTTTTTTAATTATTATTATTATTGTCATTTTCATTATTATAATTATCATTATTATAATTATCATTATTATAATTATCATTATTATTATTATAAATAGCATTATTTTCATTATTGTTATAATTTGTATTATTGTTGTTATTATTATTATTATCATTATTATTATTATAAATAGCATTATTTTCATTTTTGTTATAATTTGTATTATTGTTGTTATTATTATTAATATCATTATTATGTAGACTGGCCCGTTTACACTCGTTCTGCTTGTGTGTATTCTCCAAGACTTGAACAAAACGAACAAAAAACACAATCGCAAGGACTCTATATCGACTCCGGGGCAATTTCAATATCCTACCGTATTACCTTTACAAAATCATATCTTGATTATGTAATATATCATTGCAATTGTCTCACATTTTAAAGGGTGCCGCAAAAAAATACTTATTTGGGGTTGATTTTTCGAAAATCTTGTTAAAGGTAGGCCTATACTTACCGGTAACAGGACAGGCATAGCGGACTTGGAGATCAGGACATTCCTGAGAGCCCGACTGAAGGTGTCCACCCCCATCAACAGAGCAACGAATACCGTTGCCATCGCACGGGTAGTTGAAGTCTGGCACAAATGGAGAAGATATTTCATACCACAGCTGACCGCCAGAATCCTGCGTCGTTCTGCATTCGGCGTAGATCGGGTTTTGGCACAGCGAATTTGTTCCATCCTTCTCAGCCTGAATATAAATGATTTGGCCAAATAAAGTTTTTCCCGTCTATTTTAACATTTGTTTTCATTCTTCACTCTTTCTTTTATATGGATACTTTGTCTTTTCATTTTTACCTTAAACCTGCATTTGAGCTTTAAATTATCAAACCACCGGCAACATTATTTATAATGCAGGTGATACTTCTTTCAAATCATACTCGGCATATCCATTACAAGTCTTGCAAGCCAAATGTGTGTACTTTTGAGCAACAATATATTTCCCATAGTCGGCCTTTAATATATAGATATTAAAGGCCGACTATGGGAAATATAAAAATACAGTTTTTTCTTATTTTCCCTTTTCACGGGTTCCCACAACTTCTGCCATAATATACGATATTGCTGTATCATATTATCTTTTGCAGGGGAATACATTATTGAATTGCGACTCTATGTGTAACTGTTTTCATTTATTCTCTTTCTACTCCTTCTTCTTCTCCTTTGATTTCCTCCTCCTCTTCCCCCTTCTTCTTCTTCTTCTTCTTCTCCTCCTCATCCTCCATCTTATTATTATTCCTCCTCCTTCTTCTTCTTCTTCTCCTTCTTCATATTATCCGTTTTCTTCTTCTCCCTCCTGTTCTCATCGTTGTTGTTGTTGTTCTTCTTCTTCTGATTCTGCTATTTCCTTATTGATTTTGATCATGTTTTCGTTCCCTTTCTGGGGTATGAAGAAGAACTAGAGATTGAAGTAAAACATGAATATAATCACCATATGCATATCCTTCGTCTCTATTTGGTCCCCGCCTTGAGAAGTGTCGGCATCGAAGAATTCTGTCCAGTAATAAGCGTCCATGTCATCGACTAGGGTGGCCGACAAGGGGAGAGACGAAAGAAAATTGCATAAAAAATAGTACTTTCTCACACAGTGACACCGTAATCACCATCTGAAGTATGATTTCACAACCTTCGTCACCATGCCATGCAAAGAACCTGATGGATCAGGAATTCTTTGAGGAAGGGAAGATGACGGATTTCCAAACTGCCGAGTCTCAGAGGAAAAAATATATCATAAAGATGATTGAAGTTAATAAACAAAAGAGTTTTCATATTTTCAACAAAAGATAGGGCACAAGTCTCCAACATAACCATGGTAACTGACAATCTATAAACAAAGGAAGGGGCACACGTCTCCAACATACTTTTAAACGAAAATTGAAACAAAAGTGATCTCATATCTTTCAGAAGCTTCATTTTGTTTATCGAAAATCACTGACCCCACCCCAAGAAATGTTTGTATTTTTAAAGTTCATTTTGAGGGAGGGGGTTACAAACTAGTTGGCCTACACATATAGAGAATTAAGTGAAAAGAAAATATAAATACAATATTCAAGCTCCTTCCTTGACAGATATTAATATCCGATGCGGTGAACTTACGATTTGTTGATTCATATGTTTCTATAATCGGGTATCCGTAGGCGCTGAGTTGACTGTCGGAGACCACTTCACAAGTGAACCGGTAAGGGAGATATGTGGCGTTTCGCTCGCCAAATATGTACAACACGGCTGGACAACAACACGAAAAAGTATAAATAGAATACATTGATAAATGAACACAAGTTTCAAAATGGATAAAGAACAGCTATTATTAAATCGGCTCAACTTTCCCTCATTTTGTTTATTCTTTGCTTCTTACTGAAATCTGAAATGCCTCAAAACTTACCTACATCAGTTGGTCAATATGTAAATGATATGTTAATAATGGTAAATAATGGAACCTGTCACACAGTACCTGTCGTGCGATATTCATTCTCTTCTTGTAGATATGACGTCATGAAGAAGTCGTTTGATGTGAGTTCTTCAAATTGCCCGTATTGCTCGTCCTCGTACATGAAACGGACATTGAGGTCGGATCCACTTTGGGCGCGAATCAGGCAAGTTAGCTTGATATGGTGGACCTCCTTTTGTGTCATGAAGTCCCAGAAGTTCTTCTGACTGATGGCCATTCTCAAGACCTTTGGCGGGCCGTCTATGGGTTTGAATAGAGTACAGAAGCTGTGACGTCATAAAAATCTATTTTAGAATTTCTCATTTTTTTTCTTCATTTTCCGAAAGACCATCAAAAATAATGTCTAAATGTCAAAACTAATTGAATATGTTAAGTATTGGCTGAGATATGACCATCTGAATGAAAAGATTTCCTATAGGAAGTCAGTGTTATATGCTCTGGCTCCTAATGGTTAGGAGCCAGAGCATATAACACTGAGTTCCTATAGGAAGTATATTTA
>JARBES010000117.1:8073463-8085620 GCA_030265145.1 Strongylocentrotus pallidus
ATTTATTTATTTATTTATTTATTTATTTATTTATTTATTTATTTATTTATTTATTTATTTATTTATTTATTTATTTAATTATTTTTTAAAATATTTTTTATTATTTTTTTAAATTATTATTTGGAAAGCAGGGTATGGTGTAGCAAACGGCAGATGAACCATTTTATAAGTGCTTACTGTTACTTCGGGCAAGAGAAGATGGATTTCTTTCCCTTTTTCAAACAACATTAGAGAATACAGTTGTTCTCCAAATTATAATAATACTTCGGGCAAGAGAAGATGTATTTCTTTCCCTTTTTTAAACAACATTAGAGAATACAGTTGTTCTCCAAATTATAATAATAGGATATATTGATACTGGTCGATCGATACTTAACCTGCCTTTAAACCCAGCACAGGTTTGTCATTTTTGTGATGAATTATTTCCGTTGAACGGGAATAATCCTGTTTGGCAACATACTCGCCTCTCCTTTTTGGATGCATTATGGTTCCCTCCGTTCAACCCTAAAGGCTAATGAACAATAAATACAATTTCGATTAGCCTCTAATTTTGTATGTATGATATCCGCTGTGTGCATACTTATTTCATCCAATAATATTAACGTGAGTTTGTAAATAGTGCGATTTATTGCTGTCGAGATGGAGAGAGAGGGAAGAGAGAGACAAATATAAGCAAATGGCGTGAAGGGATATTAGCGTTTAATTTGGCTTGGATTAGTTTTCGTTATAGTCCAGGGCATGGTTCTATCACTATGTATTTAGCTTAAAGGTCATTATCAGTCCATACGAATATGATGAAATTTTACCACAGTAATACCCATTTACAGCAACCCGGTCGACATCTGATCGGATAAACCTGAAATTAGGCCGAATGGCCATGCAAGAATACATGTAGTTCGGTTAATAATCGGTTTTCAGTCGGTTTGGTGGTGTGAACAATTCCTCAGTCACACCGCCAAACCGACTCCATACCGACTCCAACTAGCCGAAACCGACGTTCGACCATTCGGGATCATGATGTAAATTTTGTCTCGGTCTGGTGTCGGTTTCGCTTGTGTGATTGAGGTATTAAACACTATCAAACGCTTCTTTTCTGTCGCGGGTTCCCACATTTAAATAATCATATCTGATTGCTACACATCTGCACAAAACTAAATTACACACTTGACACACACATCGAAAATACACATAGGGGTAGAAACGTAGTGACTATAAAGTCGCACGAGTTGAGAAGGAGTCTGTAACATGTACTTTTTTGTATAGTTATTTATGGACGATTGCACTTAAACGTTAATTCTTAGACTAGGCTGTATATTATCGTTCTTAAATATTTGTCTCTTTTTGTCATCTTCATGTTCTGTAGGATCTTAGGTTAACGGAGACGGCAAGATCGTATTATTCCATTTTCGGACACGAACTTTTTAGGAATTATGAGCGGTTCATCGGCGATACCGAGTTCGATTTCGAGGCTGGAGGAGGACGGCTCACAACCAAGCCCGAAAAGGCGGAAAAACTCGTCTACAAAATCACGGGAAAATGGCTTTAACAACATCAGCAGCAACAGCGAGCCAACATCCAGTCTTCCTACAATATGCCCAGATGCTACCAAACCACAAATTGTCGACAACGGCAACATCGTTTCATCAACATCAACCGCAACTACCACAACCACGTCTAAAGAGCGGGACACGTCAACAGAAGCAACACCAAAATCAGTATCTGGGACTGAAGTTGTGAACGGTGACGTCATAACGAAAGCGGAAAATGCAAATGAGGAGAAGGCGGAGTCAAAGTCAAAATCAGCCAATGGGCAGGCGGGAGCGGAGAAGAAGGACCAATCATTGAGGAGAAATCAGTTTGGGGAGGTGTCAGACGGTCATATGGCGTTAGAGGATTGGCTGGAGCAATGGCGGAAGGGCAAAACAAGGTTCACCATGAAAGTCCCCAACAGGTCAGAGTTCAATTTCAGATCTAAACGCATGTAGGCCTATTCCATTGCACACGAGGGGATGGTGAAAATACCAACCTATATTATTTTGAGCACCCATTGACCTTGTGAACTTCAGATAGCCAGTGAAAAGAATCATTTCCTAAAAAAGTCCGAACAAATTAAAATTGATAAAATACTTTTGCTCTTATGCCGTGTTCTGTACCTTATGGTTCTAAAGTTTATAGGTTAATTGCCATTTTCGTGTGCGGCTTTCTTGGCGCATTTACACAATGACGCCAAGGGTGCAAGGGGCTCAAGACATAGCATGCGTCAAACGCTTGACATCCCTGTTATAAAGTCGATATATTCAGGCTTTTGATTCGTGAATCAGAATTTGTTTACAATGATTAATGTTTCATTTTATTTGACATTTGCTGCTGCTAAGGTTGTTAAAGGGGGTGTAGCCTGACGAAACTACATGTCTTTCCTGATCACGTGCGTGCAACATACGCAAAACCGAAGCGTCAGGAGAACTTCGGTCTGTTTCGCGCACGCTGACCATGTAGAGATTAGGTCGTTGACTACCGTTAATCAAGTCTATTCGTTTACGTGCAGTTGTCCAAAAGAAGACGTAGGTGGCGTTAACCAGTATTTGCCATGCTACACTCCCTTTAATACTGATTTTTATTCTATTTACTTCTCGTAGAATGCTGGTGAAGCACCATGATACGCTGATTGAAGGGAAGACCAACCCGGTATTCTTCTTACCCTGCTGTGGTAAATCACTCGACATCAAATGGTAAATATTGACTTTCCACTACTAGTATTGCCCAACATAGCGTTTTGTTGCTATGCTCTAAGCTCTGTCGACAGAGGGTGCAATCACGCGAAGTAAAATTATAATAAAGAATAATAATGATAATACTAATAGTAGTGAAGATAGTATTAGCAGTAATAAATATAACAATAGTGATAACAATAATGATAGTAATGATAATAATAATAATAGATCACATTTATAACGCGCCTAATACTTTGTTTCTAGGCGCAGTACATTTTATTACCCCCGTCATCCGATTCAGGTTTAACCCCACATAATGTATGCACTTTCTCCACTCCCTGGGAAATTTAAGTTTATAAAAGGGACGCCTCATCATCTTTAACTTGCTTCTCTCCCTGCAATTATTATTATACCTGGGTGGAAAGTTTTGTATGTGGATTAATATATATTAATAAAGTTAGTGCCACACAAGGATTTACAGCCTCAATCCTTGGATGGAGATTCAAGTGAATGAATCACTCTACCACGGCACCTTCGCGTACAACTTATAATCTTTCAAAGGAGTATTTTTGTTAGATAATGATATATTTGAGCAAAGAGAAAGAGAAATAAATCAAAGCAAAAATACCTATTCTGGAAAGCTTTATTGACAAGGCAAGGGCTTAAATGAAAAAGAAAATCCCAGATTTTCCCGAACAAAATGTATAAGTGGGGGTGCACCTCCTCTAACATATTGTCCCTGCTTTAATATGTTACAATATATATATATATATGTTAAAATACGGCGTAGATGTATAGAGGTGTCGTGGTCGAGTGGATATGTCACCGGACTGTGGATCACAAGGTTTGCAGTTCAAGTCCCGCTGCGTCACTAATGTCCTTTGGCAAGACATCAATCTACATTTGCCACACTCGACCCAGGTGAGGTAAATCGGTACCTGGTAGGATTATTCCTTAAAATGCACTGTGCGCTGATAACGGCTGCCAGAGCTAAAGCTAAAGCTAGGGGGAAAAATCAAAGCTCTTAGGAAGCGCATAAAGACGTTATAATGTGATATGCGCTATACAAGAACCGCACATTATGAATATTATTATTATCATTATTATCTTTTGTTCGCAGGTTAGCCGATAAGGGACATTCCGTAGTCGGCGTCGAGATCGCCGAGATGGCTTGCAGACAGTTCTTCGAAGGTCATGACCTGAAGTACGAGGAGGAGGAGATCAAAGATGGACCAAAAGGAAAACTTTTCAAGGTAATTTACCCAAGAAGAGAGGGTTGTTTCAAAAGGCTGTATTAATGATCCTTTATTCATCAAATTGGCAACACTAGTAATTTTGTTCTTTTATTAGCAGCCTACAGTGTCTTAAAAAAAAAAAAAATCATTGTATGTTAACAGGAAAATACATGAACTTGAACATAAACTACCTCGTAATTATCTTTGCTTCTTCCAATTTGTGTAGTTTGCAAAAAGGGTATTCCAACTGTTAGTGTGTTGCCAATTTAAAGAGTTCATGAGAGCTCCCAAATAAAATCTGCTCGTTAAGGCCATCTCTCAATTTAATAAATGAACATTAAAATAATTTATGGTCAATTTCATTTTAATCGACATAAATGACTATATTTAAAGTGTTAACAAAATAAAGGAAAGGAGAAAACAGGAAACTTAAAAAAAGGGAGTGAAGAATACAAATAAATATGTTTAGTATGTGCAGAGTTTCAAATGGTCTTATCGTACTTGCACATTGTGGATGTATACTTTATTCAGAATAAGAAAAGCATCTTATTTCTGTATGTGCAGAACAGTGTATGATATGATCTTATCGTACGTGCACATGAGCATGGAATACATTCAGCCCACACATAGCTACAATAACAGGCAATACTGGATTGGCAGGGACTACTACAGAAGCACTCTCATTAAGCATGAGGATATAATTGGGGAATAACGAATAATCCCTCAGCTCCGATCTCTCCCTTTTGCACCCTCTTAAAGCTCACCTCACCCCCTCCACTATATATATATATATATCTCTCTCTCTCTGACTCTCTCTCTCGCTCTCCCTCTCTCTCTCTCTTCCTCTCTCTCCCCCTCTCTCTCCCACCCTCGCTCTTTCCCTCCTCCCCCTCTCTCTCTCTCTCTCTCTCTCTCTCTATCTCTCTCCCACTCTCTCTCTCTCTCTCTCTCTCTCTCTCCCACTCTCTCTTTCCCTCTATCTGTCCCTCCACTCCTCTCTCTCTCTCTCACCCTCTCTTACCCCCTCTTTCTCCCTCATCCACATCAATATACTTGTTCCTCATTCACGCTTTTCTTCCCAACGTTCTCCAACCTTAACTCTCCCCCCCCCCTCCGCCCCTCCTTGTCATAGTCCGAGGCATCATTATCGAAAGGGGGGAAGGGGTGTCGGCTATGCCCCTCTCCTGCTGTAGATTTTGACAAAATCAGTTGATAACCTTTTCTGAGTCATCTCTAGTAACAGGCTTACGCGACAGGAAAAATTAATTATAATGATAGCCCCCGCTGCTATCCCCCGCTGAAATATGATATATTTGCACCGTTGACTTTGGCACAATGACTTTTCCCAACACCCATTCTGCGAAAGCTGGTGAAAGTATTATATATAGTTAGTATGCTGAGTGGTTTACAATGACTATCGGTCCACAGGCGCGTTGCGGCTTGGGAGGGGGCTCCATGGAGGGGCGTTGTAGTTCATTTATTCTTCTTTTTCGAATGAAAACTTGAATGAGTGTTTTTTGCTTATGATGGAGGAATTGAGAGGGAGGCGGAGGGTCTCTGCAACTGACAGATGATGATAATTGATGATCAGGGGGTATTAAGAGGCCATTCAATTCCATTAAATTAAATTTTATTTATGTTTCCAACAACACATTTCAAATCAATCATAACCATTTACAACGATTAAGCAATACATATTGGAAACAGAGGCCATTATAATGCCGAGTGGAGTGGGGTGTTGATATTAAACGAAATTCCCGACAGAGGGTCAAAAAGTTGTCTAAATTAAGGTAAGGGGTTGTATATCTCCCTCCGGTGCTGACCTCCAACTTCAAACTGAAATATTAAAGATTTAATTAATGTTTGCAAGCACTGAAAATTAGCGCGGATTATCATGATAACTATGATAATAAGCAAATGTTGCTGAATATCACAAATATTGAGGAGCACTGCACACACGTCTGGGTATATGAGACAACACAACTTTGTGACTTAAATGCTTGGTGAAACTGTGCCCAATAAATTCATATTATATGAAACTATAGGTCATAATCCCCCAAACGCACAATCCCTTCGTTATGGTAAATGCGGAAAATAAGATGTCGGCAAGAACATTTGTAGGTTATAAGCTAAAAGTTGGAATCTAAAAGTTACAAATTACAAGCTACAAGTTACAAGTTACAAGTTACAAGATAAAATCTGAAAGCAATACAGTGGAAAATCTAACTCCTGCTACTTTCTGCTGTGGTCTAGCACCACATGATAATAATAATACAACATGGGATAGCTCATAAACGAAATTTATCTATGGCCAGTAGCCACTCCTTTATTGTTGGGTGGGGCAGGCCTGACCGCTATTATTCATGTTGACTGTCTGGGTTTAAACGGTGGATTTCCTTCTGATAAATTGGATGTGGATCAGCTGATAATCGTGGATATGAGCCGTCGGTTGCTGGACATGGACACGGACTTGATTGGATTATCAATGACAATGGACCTGGCCGATTAGTAAGACTAATTCGTCTAATCCAGAAAGGGTTCTCCGAAGACCGGACAGTTTAGAAGGATGAAAGTGTCTGATGAAAATGAATGCGAATGATATTTTGAATTGTGTGTCTAGTCAGTTTTAATTAGTCGACGGTTTTGAGTGATATGATTAGTATACACAATGCATCCGTGATTAACAAGCTATTTATAGTTCAGTCTCAAATTATTTTCATTGTGACAATCACAGGTGTACCAGACATCAGTTGGTGATGGGGGAGGGGGGAGACTGCTAAATTTGAAATTACCAAAACGAGACAATGCTCATCTCATATTTCGACAATCGTCCCCTCATAATCGGGCATAGTAGAGGTCTATGTGTAATTCTTTTATATTTGTTAATAGTTTATTTCCATGACAAATTGTCAATTTAACAACCTTTATGCATGATGACAATCAGTTAATTATACAACAATTACAAATCAGAAAATTTTGCCAAAAAAGGAGGTTGAAAAAAAAAAAAAAACTTAAAAAAAGATCGTTTTACTCGTGATCGGAAGAAAAATAAATTGATATTCCTGTCGCTTGAAACTCCCTTTTGGACCTTAATATGAGGTGGCGATGTGAAAATTACCCATCAATTAAAAATCAGAAAAAAATTGCCAAAAATGGAGGTAGATAAAGAAAACAAACCCTTCGAATGTTATCATTTTACCCGTGGTCGGAAGAAACCAAGATTTGTATACCAAAATTATGTCCAGAAACATTGGTTTTAGCATGTGCAACCTGTATGTTCGTGTCACCGGGGCATGTCCAGAAGTGAGAGCTCATTGCACTTGAAACATGAAGACAAAACCAACTTTAACTTCGCTTAACTTCCTTTAAGTACGTTGCAAAATTATAGACTCACTCTTATTAAATCATTATTAACACTGAATTCCTGCATAAAACATATTGATATTAATTGGTAGTTGTAAATGTGTTTCTTGGTGAATAATTATTTTGTTCCAAAAGTTAATTTATTTTAGTGTAGTTAATGGGGGTAGGCGCTGGTCATGACCCCCACCCCCCCCCCCCCAATCTACCCTGGATTTTGAAGATTTTCAATCGTCTTTGTGTCTACACATTGATCCCTTTGCCAGTAAATTGGTCTTATTTTGGTTGCCAGTACCTTTCAATTGGATTTGGCTATCCTTTCCAAAGAAAAGAGAGTTGGTAGGGATTGTTGTTCAATCTTCTTGACAAAATAATATGCGTGTTTGTCTGTTCGGGGATACCTTCCTTTTTGGTTCGGACACTGATGGCGCTCTTCCATATTCCCCTCTTCCCCTTCTTTGATCATATTGATACTCGAGAGAATGGGCTACAGTGCTGATTTAGGAATCGTCGATCTTTGTTTTAATGCTGATCTTGAGCTCTGGTATGGGAATCGTATTTTGGGAGAAAATTGCTATGATTTATTCTGGATCGTTTATCCTGCTGTAGATAAAATAAAACAAAAACGCACAAATACTTAATTAATGGGTATCATCTTCGATAAAAACCACAATTTCCATTTTCAAATAGTGACCTACCTACCCAGATTTCCTTATCTTTCTTTGCTCATTACTCAGCCACTATACAGTTTCTACCAAAATTGTTTGGCACCTGTCATTTATTTAAGTTGGATTCTGTGAAGAAAAAAAAAATCTTCTATATTTACCAGAACTATAGTTTATTTTTAACCTTATGCAAACAAAAACACGACATTTCAGTCATTTTTGAACTCGATGGAAGGAAAATTGAATTGGAATTTGTGTTTCGCTCTCTCTCTCTCCCTTGTGATTCTCGCACGTGTAAAGCATTACTTTCCACTTTATTTTGAATAATTTTTCCTAATTTTGTTATTGCGGTATTCTTATTTGCATTCAATCTATCTTTTCCTACACTTATTTCAATCTAATCCATTGCCGAAAAATAGATCGTCAATTTAAACGGTACCTCTCTCTAACATTATTAATATTATTATTTTTAATCCTTCTTCACAACAGGGTGTTGACTGCGATGTACGACTCTACGCCTGTGATTTCTTCAGCGTGACGACCGCCCTCGTCGGCCAGTTTGACTGTATCTGGGACCGCGGTTCCTGCGCGGCAATGAATCCCTCGGATAGACAAAGGTAGACAGATTTCCGGATTTCCGGATTATTTCATACAGATAACAATTTTTTTAAGTAGGCATTTTATATTGATTATGAAACTCTTTTGACATTATAATGTTGATAATCATTCACAGCATCTATAATGTGCTATTTAAATAATAATAATTAATGTTAATGAGCAGATGTACCCTATACCAATAATTATTCTTTTGCCCCAAAAATGGTAAGACACATCTTAGCTTGTTGAAATCATCTATCAATCTCTGCCTTACCTATCTTACTCATCGCCAGTCATTTATTTCTTTTACTAACTTTTCCTCCGAAATTCAAGGTACTGTGACGTCATATCGAAGTTACTCAAAGAAGATGGCCGATATCTTCTGGATTGCTTTGAACTTGAACATTCCGTTTTCGCTGGGCCTCCCCACACTACAGATCCTAAAGATTTGGAGAGGTTCTTCGGTAAGAATTATGTAGCTAACATTTGTGAATTTGTTATCTCTTTGATGTTGTATACGATATATTACGTTAACTTTGTAGTCATCAATTCCCGATGAAAATTGTTATAAAGTTAAAAGTTTAGCTCTGTTTGATCAACGATAGCCTGTGGCGTTCTGGTTATGAAGTTGATAATGTCGGTAAAATGTTAGAAGTTATTTTCTGTATTGTTATGTAGCTTATTGTTTTAAAGAATGAATTAGGGAGGAAAGGATAAAGTGGTTGAATATTAGTTGCGTTCAGTTCATGATGTTAGTTTGAAGCCTCTCTTCGTATAATGAAACCAGCGATTTTAACCGAGGATAGCCAGAAGTGTAGATGGTGGTGCCCTTTTTCTTTCCAAGGCAGATGAGCAGAATGAGCGGGCATGTCCCTTTGTGCCCTCTGGCTACGCCCTATAGCTAGTAACAGCAAGCTCTTAAAGCCCGTCTGCACTAGTTTGACCAGGATGGATTAAACCTCCCTGCGTGGTCACTGACAGGTGGTTATCTCATCAAATCAGTTCTCAATTAACCTGTAAGAAAAAAAGGGGCCATGGTGGACCAACTGGTACCGCTTAAGCATTGTTGGCTATATAGAGGGCGCAAGTAGCTACAAGTAGTCAGAGCCATCTATACATAGAGTTTGGCCAACCCGGTTCGAGTTGGTTACAATATGGCAACTACTGCTTTGTTGGGCAAGTACAAAACAAAAGAATGTACGCCATGTTATGAACCAGTGAAACCAAGTTGGCCCAACTCTTGTATATAGATGGCTCTGCAAGTAGTGTGGTCCCGCTTTAATGATAATGCTTTCACACCTGCATTTCTTTTCTTTATTTTTCTTATCTTCTAAAGATTCATTTGACGTAAAGCAGATCGAGCACGTGGATGCAATGAACGATTGGACGCGATCATGGGGTGTCGAGTACTTCTACCAGAATGATTTTATCCTGACCCACAAAAAGGAATAAAATATATGAATTACGGAGAAGTAAAAGAAAAGAGTCCAGGGGGTGTTTCACAAAGATCATGAAGTTGATCTTATCTCTAAGTTGGACTTAATAATTATGGAAAGCATCTTTGAAAATATTTTTTAAAAGTTATTTTAAAAGGCATAAAATGTTGATTCGAATCATTCATATTTTCTGTTATTAAGGAGATTTCATGTTCTTGATGTGGAATTTATGAAAAGTCTATAATACTTGAATTGTTGCTTTTGAATATATTTTATTTTAAGGCTACAAATGGCTCTCCATAATGTTTAGGTCCAACTTAGAGTTAAGTTTGACTAAGGATCTTTGTGAAACACCCCCCTGATGTTCTTCTATCAAAACCAGAAGTCCGATTGAAATTGAAAAGTATACACGTATTGTTAAAAGTCGAAGGCCAGTCAAATTATATCTACCTATATGACTATTCTTGTATTTTTGTGATGAAATACGCCCTAAAGTTGAATCTAGAACTCCTTAATTTGTCTAGAAATCCCATCATTATTTTTAATGCTGAACAATTTTTGATACGATCGATTCAATTGATTAGGAAATATTTTATGGATGGAACTTTTTCCGGACAAGCATATTAAAAATGTCGAAAATGACGATAAATTAAGAATTGTTTTCCTTTTCTAAAGGGAAAACATATTTCTATAGGGCAGATGATACCGAATCAATGTCGTCTTCATGTATAGCTTTCCAAATCAATACAAAATAATGCGCTGGGAAAATACACTTTCTGGAAATACTGTGTGTATAATCATTATATGACATAAGGTTTATGTGTTTTTCGCAAAAAGTCAATTTTGAGAATCTATAAACAAAAAAAATAATTTTAATCTTCTCATCCGTATTTTGGGATATCATTGCATGCAGCAACACAATGGATTCTAAACAATGAAGAGGAAATTCATGTTCTTTTTCTTTTTGTAAAAACTGCCAGACTTATAGTTGTCATTTATATGACATCTTTCATTGTATTACCTCTTCTTTACTTTATATATATTGTCTTTTCTTATAATCATTGTACATGTTATATCGTTAATTGAACTAATGTTGCAAATAATTTTGCAAATGCCCCAAATCTTGTTAGAACTTTACTTAGCAGTAATTGTTAGAGTACATTTCTGAATGAAATTATCCATATTAAAATAATTCATTTAAAACTTATTAATTGATTTAATGACTATTAAGTAGTCATTAAGTTGCTTAGAGAGAAAACAAATCTCAGTTATTTTGATTTCGACAATCAATAATGACAATCAAAAAGTTAACATGGTAGTGTTATGTTCACTGCGAATTATTTTGTATGCAGTAAACTAACTTTTAATTGCTTACGTTAATCAACATTAAATTTATATTATTGACTAACAATAAGGATGATTGTGATTTACTAATTCATAGACTTGTCAAGTGCATACTTTTTCCGGGGGCGGATACAGAATTCTTTAAAAGATGGGGGCAAAATTCCGGAAAATATTTGTCACTTTTAGATTGAGGGCTCTTTGGAGTGCACATTTGAAAGGAGGTACGTCGAGAACCAAATGGGGGGGGGGGGGGGGTTACATTGTTGTTTAATTCAGGTATGTGAGAGTGAATTTAAAAGGGAGAATTGCCCCTTGCGCCCCCTCTGGATCCATTATTAATTGTACATGTATATATTGTTAACACTTCAACATTTTCAGATTATTCCTTCGGAATTTTCAGATAGATATGGTCTGCAATTAACAAGTTTTATTTTAAAATATGGCGGGCTATACTTTTATTATAGGCTTATTTTATTGCCAATGTGGCGTTTCTATGTCAATGTTGTACATACTGTTGCGGGTTCGTTATCATTTCAGTGTATTTCATGAATTTCCTTAAATTATAAAAAATAATCGTTGTGTGCGTTCATTAATTGTAGTAAAATGTATAAATGAACTCTCTATACATGAATGTTTCGTTTTTCTTGAGCGTAGTCTGAAAGTAATTATGAAAGGAGAAAATAATGAATGACAATGTACATAACCATGACGCAGTTATCAATAACTTCAATTTTTTATTAACAAAAACATATTTAGTATTTAGTATTCTAGATGTAGATGTACATTCCCAAAGTAAATGACAATATGTG
>JARBES010000117.1:8513210-8529538 GCA_030265145.1 Strongylocentrotus pallidus
TAAAACAAATATATCATGCACTATTTCAAGCCACTAGTTAAAATTATGGATTCCTCGGCGACAGAAATGGCACTATTCCTGCCACCTCGATCCATAATTTCAACTAGAGCCTCTCAGTGCATTGTATATTTGTTTAGTATAAGGAAGGTTACATCGTGCTAGCACCCTTATGCACGCCTCGGGGCGATAGCACGACGTTACCTCCCCTTGAGCGTATAAAAACAACTATGTCTCTCAAAGCAGTCATTATTACTATAATATATACAACGAAAGCAAACACAAATAATGATAATTGAAATAATACTAATACAAACAAATTCTTAAAGTCATCCTCTTCTTCTGTATATTTTACATGTAAATACCTGGTGTGTTGGAAGGGTCTTCGAAAATTCGAATTGCATAGATGTCAATAACTGTCCAACTGAAACCTTTGACAGCGGTGAACGTCATCTATATAATGTTAGGACAAAATAAAAATGAAGAATAAGAAGAGGACGAAATACAAAAACAAAAGAAGAACCTTAAAAACAAGGTTAATTGGTATAATATTCAGCGTATTTTAGCCGCATGGGGATGGATATTAAGATTGGTAAAGTTAAAAATCCCCCAAATATGAATATTGCCTGTGTGACTCGTTAAAGTACTCTTCTGAACATTTATCGGTCAATTCGAAAATGTGATGTCGCTCTCATTGTTTTTCTTGTCATGACTTGTTCACATTTTGTTTTCTGACTTCCCTGCCCATTCGCATTTGGTTTTAAGAAACATAAAATGTTGCTGAACATTTATTGGTCAATTCGAAAATGTGAAGTCGTTTTCCTTGTTTTAGTTGTCATGAGTCTTGTTCACATTTTTTTCTTCTGACCCCCATCCCTGTTCGCATTTGGTTTTAAGAAACGTAAATGTTACTTGATATAACATAATCTCGGTCAACATTTCTGAATGAAATCCAAAATGATATATGCTTTAACATTATTATGCATCAAAAGGCCATCAAAACATTTTATTTATTACTTTATTCAGCATTTTGTATGACAATTTTACTTTCTACTTGACATTCAATGAATTTGGACCTGATGGCTATTTTTAATGCATACCCCTGGACCCTAGCTGATATACTCACAAAAACATCTTCAGCACTGTTACATTCATATTTTAAAGATGAATGATGCAGATAGTTGTCGTTGGATGGGGGAATTGACAGAAAAGTGACGTTATTAGTACACGTGGAAACATTCAAGAAGCCATCCCCGGAACCGCTGTTGAAATAATAACCAATCCGCATCTCTCCGCTGGGCGATGTAAATTGATGTTTTACTGAAAACACAGCAGTGTCACTAATTTCCTTGGTGTTTTTGGTGTTTCGGTTAAGAAAGGCACGAAAGTAAGCTGAAACAAAATCATAAAATCCACACATGACAATGCACACTCTACACTGCATGGGGAGTATTCCGGCCAGGCGCCATTTAAAAGGCGCACACATGCCAACACATTAACGTTCACAACCTGTCGGGTACCCGTTGAATCCCTTGGAGGAGAGTGGAAAATGTAGATTAAGTCTTAAAGTCGCGATGGCGGGACTTATATATCCAGCAGATGCCCCCCGGTTAATTAACGCATACACCTCTTTATAATAAGAAGGACAAAAGGGTATGTTATAGGATCGACTAATTGCAAACTCCGCTAGCATTCAAAGATTTACGCTGGTTGGGATTACCCCCCCCCTCCCCTTCTTCAAAAAATAAAACTGAGAAGAAAAGAATAATACGCTAATCTCCTACCCTGTAGTAAGGGATATATTTGTTGGGTTACTCTATAATTTTTTAGATAAAAAATGAAGGTTTTTCAATGTAATGAAATTTCATCAAAATAGGTCTCATTAGTAGAAAAGATTTGTTGTAAAGATTTTTTTCTAGTAAGATATGAAGTGGACGTAGACGACACCCCCCCCCCCTTGCCCTGGTCTTACTATCTATTCCTGTTTCTATAGTCTCCCAATCGCTGGAATCTGTGTCACTCTGTTCTATCATGCTCTCATTGAAGCCATCACGATGAGTGAATTCCCAATCTGATCAATAAATGATAAGAAACGACAACAATGAAAGGTTACAATATTGGTGATGAAAATTATAATAACATGAACAACCAACAATAACAACATCAATTCTACTACTGTTACAATTATTTCTACTCTAATAAGTACAATTATATCCTGCATCAAAAATTGTATTGTTTTTTAAATTAACAACGAGCTCTTCATGATAATGGTTGTTAATAATAATAATAATAATAATAATAATAATGTGACTTATATCGCGCCAAATCCACTCTGTGCATGTTGATAAAGATCATCGGTCAGTTAAGCTGTCTGTTGTTTGTTTTATTTTCTCTAATACTGCACACTTTCGCATGTATAATGATATGGATTATGAAAATGCACCATACAGGCTATGTGGAAAAATAACTGACTGTGATTCTATCTCCAAATGACTCACCCGGTGTTGGAGTAATGGATATGTAGTCGATAGCAATCTCTGTATACTCTGACCCTCTCATCGCTGTAAAGACAATCTGGAAAGAAAAAATATAAAGAAAAACCTCAGCACATTTGCATGATCTTTAATCTATTAGGCCTTTAAAAAAAAAATGTTATATTGCCCTTGGCGACCGACCCAAAACATTTGAAATCGATGGTCGGCTTTAAAAAAAAAGAGTTTTAAACCGTTTTTTAGAAGAAATCAAAATTGTATTAAAGCATTTAAAACTGAGAAATGTCAGCCCAAAGAGGGAGTTCCGACCGACCGACTCGTGTACTGGCACCTACATAGCCTTTAGACAAGGCCTCGCGTCTGATAATGATATTTCTATCTGACGCCGAGCGACTAAAAAGAGACTATTTTTTGCGAGAGAACGACAGAGCGAGTGGCGTCAGCCAGGAGGCCTTTGGTAATCTAGTTTGGATTTCTCATATGAACCTTTCCGACTGGAGTCGGTAGCGTCCAATCAGCGAACGTATCATCGCGTGACGTCAGCATCAATTATTAAAAAGGCACAAAGTAAACTCTATGTAGTACGAATACATATGTCATTGAAAGAAAACAAGTTGGACTGGTTCATTTTATATACAGGGAAAGTCCAATTATCTCTCTTACAATATTTGTTAGCTCAAGTCATCAAATGCTTCCTATTTTATTGTAATTTTGCATGTAAAATAGATTTGAATGTGATATTTTGTATTCATCATTATTTTATATGTTCATCTCACTTAATAGCTAAACTTGTTTACGTGTTTTACCTTTTCTGACATGTTTTGATAATGAATGAATCACGAACGAAGCCAACTGGGAGATGGCCATTCTGGTCAATAAATCCAAAGTCATGAATAATTCATGCAGAGCAGTAAAAGCCAAAATCCAAAAGGCCTCGTTCCTAACGACAATCGATCGCGCGTTCACCCGGGTCTCTAGATCTCTCTTCGTCGCCGGCTAGACTCTTTTCAGCCGCTGATTATCGTGAAAAATAGCCCGAGTCACGAGGTTGTGTTAATTCTTTGTTGAACTACCAAGTTACGTACCTTAACATCACCTCGGTTCTCGCAAGTATAACTAATGTAAGACGTGCACCAATAGCTCTTGCAGATACGATGACCAGCCGAGAAGACCGATTCAGTTTGGCTTTTGCAGGCTGTGATGTTTAGAGTCCCTTCTCTTTCCCGTGGTTCAGCGGTTTCAGAGTGATACGTAATAACGATGGTACCTTGGTTCGAGAGGAATTCGTGATTCACCTCAAGGATTGCCGGTTGTTCTGATGCGAAACCTCCGTTGTTGATATCTGCTAATATATAACCTGTATTCCGTGATGAGAACCATTGGAAAGACAAAAGTTATGTGCTTATGGAGAAGGCTTACTGATGAACCATTCTGTACGGTTCCGAGTGGTTACCTCTTCTACAGTGTGAGCCCGAAAAAGTTTACACCTAGAAAACTGAAAGTTATTTTTCAAAAAAAAAAATCATTTATGAACAGTAAATTATTATACATTTATTAAATCATATGGTATCATTTATGTGTGGTATTTTTTCACGCTTTTGAATAAACTGGAAACATAGTTTAAGAGAGTGCAAAAATTGACTTGGGCCAAAGTAATAAAATGTGATGTTTAAATAAAACAATTGGGATTTGAGTAGTAATTCGGTCTTTGCAGATCCAAATAACATCTCCCTTACAAAATAAATCATACCACACATATCAAATATCAAATATCAAGAACATTTGAGCGCGGGTGTGTGTGTGTGTGTACGCGTGTGTGTGTGTGTGTGTGAATTTCCTTCTGCAAAACGCACATGAAATGCATCTCATTTGATACACTCAATTCATTATCTCACTTTAATACTTTTGATCAAGTCGATTTTTACACTCTCGCAAACAATGCCTCTTGTTCACCCAAGCGTTAACACATACCACACAAAAATGATACCAACAAATTCAGATTTTACCACTCTTTCAAAACATGTATGATAACTTTTCGTTCATAGCTGACTTTTAAAATAAATGATAATTTCTGAGTGTAAACTTTTTGTTGTTACTCACACGGTATATTATACAAATATACACTTTCTTGAGAGGTTCTGGTTAAAAGTATGCGCAAGAGGTGACTCCAAATGGTAGTTTTGGAACCACCGAAGCCCATATTTTTAACCAGTATATACTTAAAAAGAAGGCATGGTATATTTGTTTTATATCCTGCATCACAAATTTATTTAGAAAAACAAATAACAATGATTATTTTTTGTGTGTATTAATTTTTTATTGAAATTTTAACAATTTGAATATTTAGAATATTACAGTTTTTAATTTTAAAAGAATTAGAAATGAAAGAAAATTATTACATTAAAATTAAAAAAAATTAAAATGTCAACTTCCAAATAGTACTCTTTCAGAGTAACCTTAAACTAGTTGAAATATTTATTGTCATGTGACAAGCTCTCAACCAATCGAAAGTCAACAAATTTTTGATGCAGGATATAATACATTCTCAACCAAAGAAAGACAAAAGCAAAATCCTTCTGGATTCTCCCTATTATATTCTACATTTAAAAACAAGATATAGAAAGTAAACATACATTTTTGACTGATGCATGAATAATTATTGTTCGAGATCTTTCATCTGTTGTACACTTTAGCCTCTCCTTTAGATCCATTTTTACTTAAAAAATACTTTTGGATGACTCTAGCCATGTGAAAGCAATATTAAACTGATGAACTTACTGCCCCTGGCCTGGCTCACTGTTTAATGCACTGCGCCATGTCATGGTCAACTTGCCAGCAGTACGTAGGACACTGAACTTTATCTCAGTGGAACCACCAACGCAGCAAAGTACGGGACGCGACTTTTTTTAAAAACTTTGCCCATTCATTCTAGCGCTGCTTATTGAAAAGTTTCGAACTGGGTAGTCATTCGTCTATGGTATTAGCCTCCCGATTTTCTTGCGATGTCATATATTTTAAGTAAACAAAGCTTTGCACTTGTAATTTCCGTATGCAATCTCATCATATGATAAATTGACGCATCAGATTCTGTGTGCATGCGCATTGTGAATATTTACGACTAGCGCATGACGTATTAGTTTCTTTTGAGCCAAACAAATGCAGCGCTTAATTGACTGGCCGGGCTGCGTCTTTTTTTTCTGTACCACTTATGCGTCGCAGAGATTATTTCGACGTCTTGAGAAAGACTATTAAAACCTGCGCATGCGCACATTGTAACAGTTAGGATTAGTGATAGGGTTATCATAATCATGCAAAACTACCTTTCATCAAATCATCGTTAGCTCAATCGGTAGGGACAGAGTAACACAACGATAGAGTTGGGGTTCGACTCATAAATAGAATGGCAAAGCAATACATTATCAAAGTATAATTGTTTGTGACCTCTTTCCAAGCTTTCGTAGCTAATTAAAGCCGTAACATCAAAATAGTCTCTCTCAAGACGGCGAAATAAACTCTGCGACGCACTTTTGGTACGGAAAAATAAGACGCGGCCGGGCTAGATTAAACAAAAGTCGCATACGGGACTTTACTGTTACAGCTGACTTGAGATGGTGCTACAGGTAGTTATTTTAGTACACTGTGGCTTTAATGAATTCAAACTAAGTGATACATTGTAGGGTGTTTACCTACGCGCGCATATACGCATATATGCATGTGTTATGGCTCAATAAAGCAGAAGATCACCTAATTCGTCTCCATGACGAATTCAATGCCTAGTTTTGTATTTTATGTTGGGTGCCAACTCTCTTGGGTGTCAACTTTCTTCTCCCATCTTGTTTCAATTCCTTATCTTATATCGTCATTCCCGATAGTATTTGTTTTACCACGTTTCTTTTGTACTTAATTAATTTGAATTGAACTGAATTGAACTGTAGGCTTTTTATTAGTTTTTGGAGAATTAGTTGTATTTTTACAGTTGTGGAAAATTAAACTATTAACTAAATTACCATTCGTCTTGTTTGTTAGTCCATCAATGGTTTCCTGCATTGGAATCCATCGATTTCCATCCATACAACGGTGCGTACCATTGAAACGGCAAATCCATTCTGGAAGTAAAGGATATTCAATGAAACATAATTATCATACTTAACTATTTCCCTCGGAATAGCATCACATTATGCTTTGTCCTTGTTCGTAATGTGCAACGACAATAACAATAACAACAACAACAACGACAACAACAACAATAATATTAATGAAGCTAATCATAGTAGAGATAATACAAACAAATAGTAATAATAACTAATAACGATAATGAAAAGTATTAATGAACAACGATAATAATAACAATGATGATCTGTATTATTATTAGTGGAGTAGGAGTAAGCAGTACAAGGGCGACCGATACTCATCGGTTCAAGCATATTTTATGCTAAATGCTAATCAATTAAATTAGAAGAATAAACTATTTTATGGATATTATAAAGTCGTGGGGTCTTCCCGTTGGTAACTTTTTTACTTCTCTCGTTACGTCTAACTGTCGACTGAAGCTGGAATAATAAAGCACAACGTTTATTCTCTGACGTTTCGGGAAAGAAAAGAGGGACAAAATATAACCACAACTGTACTGATGATCTAATACATACCACGCCTTTCCCATCTTACCTGGCTGTTCTTGAGCAGCCGAAGATGCCATAAAAAGCAAAAGACACGTCAGATACACGAGTTCCATCCTCAGCCCTCTGATAGTCCGTACTTTATTTCATCGCTCGATGAACAAATGCTAAGGCGTTGTTTGTAACAATAATTTTACCGATGAACTATATTAAGAAATGTCCTTATAACTCTGACCCTGAGTCGTGCCGAATGACGAAATAACCCGAAAGCGTGAACTTATTAGCAGGAAAAAATAGCTTCAGAAAAAAAAACATCTTCACAACCATTCATTCCGGTTTTCCATAACAGGTTTCAAGGATGGAGATAATATATAGGTAAAAGCAAGCACAATATGATGTTATTTTTGGTGTGAAGTTCCCTGTAGACCTACTAAATATGGGCAATAGACCTGACTGTAATGAAGAAAAAATACAATAACACACGAAATATGACTAGAAGCGGAC
Organism: Strongylocentrotus pallidus; assembly: GCA_030265145.1. Lineage (NCBI taxonomy): Eukaryota > Metazoa > Echinodermata > Echinoidea > Camarodonta > Strongylocentrotidae > Strongylocentrotus > Strongylocentrotus pallidus. The sequence continues at coordinate 8,520,820 of JARBES010000117.1, forward strand.
CCAAAACCCAAGATTTCACTATTAATGTATCTTTTTAAAAAAATAGGAAACACAGAATCAAACGGGGAAATTAACGTGGGCATTAGAACAAAAGGAATGAGGTGAGTCGATTACATCCCAGCCGGATGGTTAAGTTGCCAATTTGATATTAAAATTATCAAATCTTTTTATAAGTTTCTTATGTCACATGTCTTTTTTATAAGTTCTCTCAGCTTAAAACTAAAAAATGCTTACTTTATTTGTTGTTAATTTGTTGTTCTTATAAATATATGCTAGTAATCATGATGATAATGATAATGATAATTATCATTATCATAGTAACTGACTTTAATATTTATATTACTTTTATCAGTATCATTATTCTTATTAGTTTCAATACTATTATCATAACTTCTATTATGATCATTGTTATTATCGTTATTATTATCCTTATCAATATTATTATCATTGCTTTTTTTCTTCTACATTGGGGTGGCGGTTTCTATTTCAAACTTCCATTTTTTCATAACTTAAAGGGCTAATTAAAACAGTTTCTAATGGTCATAAATGGTTTACAATTTTCGTGTTCTCGTTATCATATTCATCCGAAGGGATATTGGAGGGAAAAACCGTGTAAAATTAACTAAATATTGCGAAAGAACATGCAACTGTTTGTGTATTTCCACGGTCGAAACAAAAATTGATTGTCTCCGATTTTTATTTGTTCAACACCTTTTGAGGTCAAGTTCAAACAAACGCGAATATTGCGCAAACGACCAATTATTATACGCTGCGACAACAAACGACACATTACGAGTTTTGTAAATTTATATAACTATAACTATAATATAACAATTTTATATTACATATATATTTATCTTCTAAACACATTTTGTCTGTAAACATGAATCGCATTATGATGTATATGATATTTTTTTTTATCAATAATGGTACTTTTAAGGAGGGGGGTTGAGAGAGAGAGAGAGAGAGAGAGAGAGATTTTTCATACAACCGCAAAGTTATTCAATAAATAAATAGTTCAGTACGAGCTTACTTCGTTTAGACCATAAAATGTAATTGGCCTCTTGTTTCTTTGTTTTGCTTTCCCGTAACGTTGGCATTGTTTTCCTCTTTCGTAACATGCCTTTTCTCCTTGTGAAGGCTCTACTTTTAGAACTATACAGTGACAATGATTTTTGTTAATCCTTTTCCCCTTTTCTTGTGGACATGTTTTTCTCTCCGTATCCCCCATCCCCCCTTCTCTCTCTCTCTCTTTCTCTCTTTGTCTCTCTCTCTCGTTCCCTTTCTCTTTCATATAAACCGCTTAGAAAGCGATATAGATTTTTTTTTTTTTAGACGAGCTAATTAATCACACGAGTTTGTAAATAAGCTGTTGCGTAATAGTGGGAGCAGTATCAGTAGTAGTAGCAGCAGTAGTCATAGGTCAGCGAATGTATTGAGCTGCCAGTCCAGTTTTATTCCATACAAACATTTTGGGAGTTCAGGTTATTTCCTAACTCACTCTCATTCAAATCTTATTCATCTTTAATATACACAAAGAGCATTAAATTATTAAATACAAACATACCATTCGTGTACTAATGAATCATTTCTCTACGTCGTGTCGAATGTTTTGACGAGTCGCTGAAAAATGTAATTAATGGACGTCTATCTAACGAGCTTACACATCATCAGCCTTTGATGCATGTGTGCAATGAATGGCAGCTACTTGCTCCCTCTATATAGAAAACTTCCCAAATCGGTGCCTGTTGGTCCCCCATGATCCTCTATTTCTTATGTTAAATGAGAGCTGAGTTAATGAGATAGCCACCTGTCACAGTGACCTCGTTGGCTCGCTGTGTGGTCTAATCCCTTCTAGCTGCAGTAGTAACGCCTACCTTTAAGAAATGTATAGTTTTGTCAGCTTTCCTGTATTTGTGCTTTTCTTTCGAATTTAAACTCAACGAGAAATTGAGAGTCATTGTTGTAAAAACAATCGACTGGGTACATTTCCAGTTTTGCTCATAAACAATCGGATGAATTAAACATAGTTGAAATAATGATATAAGAATTTAATCAAAGCTCTGTTTGTCTTAGAATTCATCGAAGTTATTCTTGTAGAATATACACATCAATTAGTAAATCCTTCCACCAATCAAATGTAGTCGACATATACAGATAACAACGGAATTATTCATACCCATTGTGTATTGGAAGTTTTTTGTGTCTTTCATAACTCAAGAATGAAAGGTGGACCGGTTCAATGACGGCCTATGTTGAATAGTAATGAGCTTTGATATGCCACATCCTCAAAAACATAAATTGGGACAAATAGATTTTTCACATACTTGAAAAATAATAAAAACTGTTAGGAGTATGAATAATTTAGTTGTTAACTGTATCTACCCACAATTCAGTCAATTAACTTGGATCAATCAATCAACCGCTAACTCTATCATTTGTCTGTGTTAAACATATTTACATGAACATATTTTCATTTTCATTCTCATCATCACTATCATCAACATCATCACCATCATCATCATCATCATCACCATTATTTCTTTCAAATCTTTGATTCATGCGAGCTAAGGCTTATTGTAATAGCCCTTCTTCTTCTGCAGATTCATTAATGAATAATTCTTGATAGTGTGTTTATCAGTTAGATTTTTACATAAATATCATTATTCATATTAACTATTATAATATTGTGTATGCATTTAAGGAGTTATTATATTTTGTAAATGTTGTATTGATGAAATGTAATTTGATTTAGATGTTTTGCAGAAGAAAATAAATTCAATTCAATTCAATTCAATTCAATCAGTCAATCAATCATTCAATCAATAAATCAACCATTCATTCTGTCATTCAATATATGGAACTATTTATTCAACAGTATTCAACAGTCTATTCAAGTAAGCCGAATTGCGTTTTTTAAACCTATTTCCCCTTGTTATAATATGTATGCGCTGTACCACCGTGGTACACAGTTACTGGTAGAATAGATGCTTACATGTGTTCTCTTCTTCATTTCTGATAGGAGCGATCTAAAAACCTATCGAATTGATCTTTGCTACCACACTATTACCAATAATCTTTTTGCAGCTCTGTAAGTTATCTCAGTAGACCAAACAAGTTTTGAACTTCAAATTACTTTATTAAAAGATAACTTTATTTCTCGCTGGTTTAGTACAAAGTTAGTGACATTCGTCCTTCAAAGGGTTCTTTCAATATTTTGTTTAAAGAAAGGGATATTTATAAGCAGTACAATGATAGTAACCAAAGATGGTGCACCTTCTCTATGAAGAAATCTACGAAAGCAATGACAAAAATGAGAAAGGAAAACATCTCTTCCAGGGACAAGCAGACTTAGATTTTTTTTAAAACGTGAATAATTGAAGGAACAAGTTAACGTCGGCAAAAATAAATTTAGGTCAATGGGGAAATTATGGTCAGTAACATTTTAAAGATATTTTGTATTCTCTTTTAAATTATTTGATGTTAAAATCATTGTTGGCCTTTGGTTTATTTGCATGAGAACTGGTTGTAAACAGAAACAATAGAGATAATAATAATTCTCAGTTTTTATATAGGCTAGCTAAGTAAGTTGTTTTGTTGATAACGACTTTTAAAGCAACAAATTATAATATTAGTGTTTTAACTGTTCAGAACATTCGATCTTTTTCCTTTTTCAAGTTTTACGATTCTAACGGATCAGTGTCATGTAGTCGTGGCTATCCCCAGTACGATGAGGTGACTCGTCGGATGGATTCCCGATGAGGTCGTACCCGGCGTTTGCATCATCAATATCAGTTGTTGCATTCTTGCTACTGTCTTCAGGTCGAGATTGAGGGCGTGTAGTGTCATCGTCAAGGGAATTGATGTAGACATGTGGATCATTGCCTTCTTCACCAGTTGGTAACCCTCCCATAGCACAATACACATGTTCGTCTTGCGATGTAGCATCTGCTGCTGCGGTACACCCTGTTGATGCCTTGTCTAAAGGCTCTGTTCGGATATGCTGTGTTCCGTGGGACTCGGACGGGTTTGGAGTTGGATTGACATCCCTGCACAAAAAGAAAATATATTATATTTGACTGCAGTTCGGAAGAAAAAAAATAATCACTGACTTCAGCCAATATTTTACAAATACATGTATACTATTATGTGACATGTTGTTATGTACGTCTAGATATCACGTCATCTCTTAAAATTGATTTCAGACCATTTTGTTGTATTCATGTATTTCTTTTAAATTTTTTTATTTATTCATTTATTATCTATATAGCATATCTATTATTTTAATCACTAATGGGCCATGATCAGGACCTATATATATGTTTTGTGGACTACGAAAAGATAATTGATCGTGTTAATTGGACTAGGCTGATGAAAGAGCTGTCAGCCATCGGTGTTGATTGGAGAGACCAGTGATATGTGAGTTAAACTCACATATCCCTGGAGAGACCGTAGACTGCTTGTATCCTTGTACATGTCTCAGACTGCAAGCGTACGGTTTCGCGTTGGAGATGGGGTGTCTGAAGCAGCCGTCATTGGACGTGGAATACGTCAGGGATGCCTTCTGTCTCCTCTTCTCTTCAATATTTATTAAGAGGCAATGGTAAGAGAAGCTATGGCAATGTTAGAAGAAGAAGTGGATGTTGGGGGATGTTAATTAAGTCTGTAGGGTATGCTGATGATCAGGCCACGCTCGCTGTGACTGCCGATGACCTTTAAAGACAGATGGTACAGATGGACCAATTGGTCAGGAGCTATGGCATGAGAATTAACGAGCAGAAAACGAAGGTGATGATGATAAGTAAGGTCAAGACAAAAGAAATAACCATCATGATAAATGGCAACAGACTAGTGGAAGTCAACCACTTCAAGTATCTAGGCAGTGTGCTGACTGAGGATGGCAAGTCGGCCAAAGAGGTCAACTTGCGCTCAGCACCGACAAGAGCTGCCTTCTGATGAGCCACAATATTGATCTTAGTTTGAGAAGTTTCGTGTGAAGTCTCTAGTATGGAGTGTACTAGTATGGGGCAGAGACGTGGACACTCGCCAGGAAGGAAATTAAATGATTGGAGGCGGTCGAAATGTGGTGCTGGCGTAAATTATACTAGGTGTATCTTTGAGGGACAAAGTTTCAAATGGAGAGGTGTTGAATCGAGCTCAAGAAAAGCGGGTTCTGCTTCGACGACCAGAGAGAGAGAGAGAGAGAGAGACAGAAGAACCTAATGCGGCATGGTGATGGCTTGATAAACAGAGTCATAGAAGGTCGTCTACATGGAAATAAGATGATGGGAAAGACCTCGTCATTAAGGTTTTCTAGATTATTTAATCGGAAAGGGTGGAGCAAAAGGATATGAAATGCTGAAACAGATGACTCAAGACCGAAGTACTTGGAGAGACACTTGATGTAGAATTCTGATTGCGTCTCTGAACATGTCATGAACTGACAGATCGCTATTCATGAAGAAGCCATAGGCAAGTTTTAGTACATGCATATAGCACATGTCCAACTTGGAATCCTATTATAATAACGCACTATTTTTGATATCACACTTCATACCAATCGTATTAATTCTGCAGTGCACGAAAATTCACTATATTCGTTGGGATAAACATGACAAGTTGAAGTATACGGGGTGAAGTGAGAAACTGTCTTCATTATTAAACAGGCACTTACTTTCGCCGCCGGTAGTGGAGGATGCAACCAGCAACAGTGATAATCAGCAGGATAATGATAATCGTATTTACTACTGCAACGATCAGGACAAGGTGCCGACTTGGTGTACCGTCTGAAATGCATACAAAAATCATAATGTAACACCCTTCTCGCAACAACGTCACTAAACCAACAACAAATATATTACAAACATTGCATTACCAAGTTTAGCGGTGTGAATGAGGTTCTACGAAAACGAACTAAAATCTGAGAAAATCTAAAGTGAATGAAAGTACCGTAAACGTCGGTGTCATTTTAAGAGAACAATTCGCATCCTCCTAGAGAAGGTAAGCGATACAAACTTTAAAGAAACCTTGTTGAAAGAATGATGCTAAAAGAATGATTTAAGAAGTCAATAGCGAAAAACAATTGAGCAACGACAGGGATGTGGTGGGCTGGAAGGGTGGTATAACAGGACAGAGATGCTAAACGGAAAATTAAAACAAAGAAAGCTATTACTAAAGATTCACATTATTTCGAATCGAACGTTGCAATTTCTTTTTCTCCCTCGTCATTCTATTTTACCACGTATACTGATTTATTAATGAAGTGACTATAATGCTTGACAGAAATTGGGATTCAATATGTATTCAAGTTAATGACCAAATTAGGTCGTATACGTCTATATAGCGCTTTTTCTTTCTATTTATACTCTTCTTCTTATCGTCATCGCCATCTTCTTCTTTTTCTTTATTAGAAATTCAGAAAAAAAATGATTTAGGCTGTAAAATCCATAGTGAGCTCATCATACCGTTATTGTGTTGCATATTCGGTGTGACTGCTTCTGTTGCTGCTGTTGTTGTTGCTGAGCCCATGGTTTGAAAACTAGGAATTGTGCTTGCTGGAGTAAGGGTAGTGGACCTATCAGCTTCTGATCGATATATAACATCATTATTTTCCTAATACATTTCAGAATATAAACACAAATACAATATAAGTCAGAAATAAAATGTTTACACTAATAACCCAAATTTCACGCAATCCCTTTAATTTGTAAAAAGCATTTAAAGACAAAAACGTCAAGCGCTTGTAAAAGGGAAATCACAAAGTGATCGATATTCATTCAATTGTTCATGTATTTGTTCCATTTTCAGGAATACAACATCAAACATACATATGCAATGACATTATACAAAAATAAATCCCAACAAACAAACAACAAGAACAAAAAACAATGCCTGCAGATCGTCAACAAAAAACAATTTAAGTTATCTTAAAATCATTCTATATTTCTGTAATTTCTGCAGGTGATATACCTGTTGTGTTGGAATCGTCCTCGAAAATTCGTATTTTGTAGATGTCAATCAATGTCACGTTAACGCCCCTGACAGCGGTGAACGTCATCTATATAGTATCATGTAAATATAAGAAGAAATAAAGGAGAAGAAAGAGATGATGAAGAAGAAGGAGAAGGAAAAAGAGAAGCAGAAGAGGAAGACGAATAAGAACAGAAAAACGAATGAATAAAAATGTATGAAGAGTTTAAGCGTAACCACCAGCTTTGATAATATTCTCGTCAGAAAAAAAGGCATATTGGATATATAAAATTGGTAATGTCCGAAATTTCACAAATTCGGAAGACATAGTATGGGGTTCGTTAATAAACTCTTCTGAATATTAATCGGTCGAATCGTAAATGTAAAGACGCTTTCATTTGTTTTCTTCTCATTAAATTGTCCACAATTTTTTACTGACCCAACCCCGATTCACATTTGGTTTTAACGAAAGTAAAATGTTTATTGACATAGAATGATTTCGATGTCAATATATCTGAATGGAAACTAACATAATATGTGATTCAACATTATTAAGCATAAAAATGTTGTCAAAATAATTTACTTAGGACTGTATTCCGAATTTCGTATGACTGTTTTGCTTTCTACTCGATATGTGGAATACATGTATGTAGTAGATTCGGGCCTTCAATGTATAGCTCATTATACTCACAAAGACTTCTTCAGCACTTTCGCAGACATAGTTGAAACGTGAATGATACAGACCGTTGGCGACGTACTTGGGTAGAGGCATAATCGACAAGACAGTGTCGTTATTAGTACATGTGGAAACATTCAATAAGCCACTCCTTGAATCGCTGGTGGAATAATAAAAGATCCACATTTCTCCACTGGACGATGTGAATTGATGTTTCACTGAAAACACAGCTGTGTCACCTTTGTTACTTGTTTGTTGGTTAAAGGCACGAAATAAAGCTGAAATAAAATGAAAAATAACAATAGTTTTGCATGAATAGCGCTTGATACAACGTTTCTATGCGCTTTATATTGATCGTATTACCATCCTAGCCAGGCGCCATGTAACAAGCGCACATGTGCACTTGTTGGATACCCATTGAATACCTTGGAGGGGATTGGCAAGTGTAGATTAAAGTCTTGTCAAATGACATTAATGCGACGCCGGGACTCGAATCGTGTACCATGTGATCTATAGTCCGAAACATATCCACTAACTACGACACAATAGAGGTAAAGTCTATTATGACAAAAGGATCAATAATAAAACGCAGAAACTAAAGAAAGGACCGAATCAGTGATATTTTGAGAAAAACCGTATAAATTTAATGTCAAAAAGAATATTCCAAAGAAAACATTTTATCAGCCTTATCCAGGGAATATCCCCTAGAAAATATGATTTTCATTCCCCCGGTCAATTAACGCATACACTTCTTTATAATAAGAAGAACAAAACAGGTTTGTTATAGGATTGACTATTTGCACAAACTCCGCTAGCATTTACAGATTTACGCGGGTTGGGATTATGCTCCCCCCCCCCTTCCAACCAAAAAGGAAGAAGATAAAAGAATAATACTCGAATCTCCTACCTTGTAGTAGGGGACATCTGGGTTGGGTTACCTTATATTTGTTTAGATAAAAAGTGAAGGCTTTTCAATGTAATACAAATTTCATCAGGACAGGTCTCATTTGTTAGTAGAAAATATTTTTTTGGTAAACATTTTTTTCTAGTAAGATATGAAGTGGACTTGGGCGA
>JARBES010000117.1:9651401-9662440 GCA_030265145.1 Strongylocentrotus pallidus
CTCGGCGGCAGTGGAGTGTAAGTGTAGAAGTGAATAATGGACTAGAAGTCCCACATGGACTCTGTGCTAGAGTATTTAAATATTATTCTTTATTTTCTTCATACTCGTACTTACCTCCCCCATTGAATGCTAGGGAAATGTCTTTGAATGGATTATATATATATACACTGTAGTATCTGCCAACAAATTGTGTATATAGCTGATTGGTCACCTTGTATAGAATTCTCTATGGCTGTGGATTTATTCATCAGTGAATAAAGCAGTATTAACTCTTTGGTGTATCAAACTTGCAGGTATAAAATCAAACTCTGAAAATAAATGTGTATCTCTTTGACAAAGTTGATACGATCCTCCCAAAACAGCAAAATCGCTGTTAATTTAGTACCTGAATATTGGTTTTGATGGGTTTTAATTCTATGAATTGATTTTATCTTTTATGTAGCAAACATGCACACATGTACAGTGTGCAGTGTACTTATACATTTACCATTTATTTCCATAATTTCATGACCACTATTAGCTTTAGTCACGAGTGAATCCAGCTCGTCAATGTATGCGTGATGTTACTCTGTTGTATGGAATAAAGGTTTTAATGAGTGCATTTATCATTAATAATTATAATAATAATAATAGTTTGTTCTTACATGTATATAGCGCATTTCAGGACCACAAGCCCTCTCAAAGCGCTTTACAGATATATTATTGCCCCGGTCATTGTATTCAGAGTTACCCGCACACAATGTATGCACATTCTCCACTCCCTGGGGAGCATTTCATTTCATTTGCTTCTCTTCTTTCTCTTCAGTCTTCCATCAGGTTTCCATGGGATGAGTGGCTGTCTCGCAGGAGTGCTCATCAACGGCAAATATCAATTCATCTACGATTACTACAATGAGTTTACGTAAGTGCACTTCATGCTTTCATATAAATGTGTTGGTTTGTCGGCTTTTTCGTGTTGGTGATAATACCACAACCAGCCGGCTTGTGTATTGTTATTATTATTAAATTAAATTATTAAATTAACGATCACCGTATTGTGGTAACTGAATTAATATGATCGGATTTAATCTAAATTTCACACATTTTGGGGTCTAAAATTACCTTCATAAAAATGTTAGGTCCTTAAAGATACTATGTCCCTTTTGCAGCCAACATAAAATTCTGTAGAACTTTGCAGGAATTATGATTATGTCGTGTATGTCCCATCTGTGAAATTTAAACGTTAGCAGTGTCCTAATATTCAAACTATGCAAGGAAACCAGTTTACTTGCTAGACTTCACTATCAGACACTATTGAGTGACTGACTGGCATTTTTCTTCTTTGGTAATGACATACATCAAATGAGCTGTAAAGGGTAGATGAGCATTTGTCCACATCAATAACCAACTTCTTGTAATGGCCAAATTAAACTGATTGAATCTTTGCGCAGCATAAAACGTACGACCATTCGGTACAACAACTAATAGTCGTTATTTTCCCACTGAAAGACATTTTCAAGGGAAGTTCTATAAGCTTTCAAATGCCGTTGGAATTTAACCTTTTCTTTTTTGGGGCCTGCAAATGGGACATAGTACCTTTAAAGGGCACTAGAAATGTCATAAATAAGAATAAGAGTAATAACCATGCACTGGGAAGGCATTTGCGATCTTAAACAAGAACTCAACTGTCCCTTTATGTTGCATGTAAAGTGGTGCTTACGAGATGTTGAGGTTGATTTACAAGTAGTGTGTCTCTGCAGACATACTGACCATGTACCAGAATTTAGACAACTTGAAGACTTTTTTTGAAGACTCTTCTTGCCACCGCTGGGCCAAGGGGCCTTGACTGCTTTCTTGGACGTTTTGTTAGGATGTAAGCTAAAGAATCATTTTGAGAATACTCAAAATGTATAAATCATGGTGGAAAAGTGATCTAGTTCTAATACCACTATTAAATTAAATTATTGCCTATTTCTCTCAGAGATATGTGCTCTTACACGCAGGTGCCCATAGCAACATCATCTCAGCACTGTGTTATTTATCTGAAAAACTTGTTCATAGGTACATGTAGAAGGAAAAGGAACAATAACAAGTAGCTGGAAATAACATTTCCAATTTTGTTTATGGGAATGCTGACATTAGACATTAGAGAGTAGAAGAACTTCAGTGAATAAATAAAGAAAAAAGAAATATGTCTAAAGTGTACAAGAAGCAGAAATAAAAACAACTCTATTGGCATGCAGTACACCCACTAATGAGAGAGAGAGATAGAGAGAAAACCTCCCAAACTTCTTATCCCTTTTGTTGTCTTTAATAGGAACGAGTACATGAAGCCTGGCTGCAGCAGTGCATGTGATAAACAACCCTGCCAGAATGGAGGAGAGTGTCTGGATGAATGGGGTTCATTCATGTGTAAATGTACCCATCCCTCATTGCTTGGACAGACCTGTGCAACTGGTAAGTTGACCATATACCCAGGGGAGTGTCTTACAAAGATTAAGATCAACTTTAAGTTGGACCTAACTATGGCAGGCGGATCATGCCACTGTTTGCTCTCACCATTTACTGGCATTGGTCTCTCAAGGGACGTACAAATCATAATCAGAAATCTACAATTTTTTGATAATTCATTATTGAAGGAAAAAATATCATCTAAAGATCATAATGGTGAGAGCAAACTATGGCATGAATGGCCTGCCATAGTTAAGTCGACCTTTAAGTCAATCTTAGTCTTTGTGAAACACTCCCCAGAACTACGACTTGTAGGTGTTGATTGAATTTTTATCCTGGTTATTATGATATTTTGTTAAGGTTGATTAAACATTCGTAAGCTCAAATAGTAACTGTGTAATCTTCCTATGCTTTATGATAGTTCCAATGATGTTAAAGGCAATGAGAGACTTACTTATATGTAACGCAGTAGTGTTCATAAATACGAGGTTGACCACTTTCTTTTCCTACAGCTAGTTTGTTGTAAACCTAGAAGTATTTTTACAAGTTGTACCCTTGTAATGAAACCTAGGGAAGAAAGTTTGTTCTGTAAAAAAGCTGATATTAAGTTTAGTTCATGCAGGGGGTACCTTGAAGCCCATCTGCACTAGTTTTGCCAGGAGGGATTATACTTCCCTGTATGGTCACTGACAGATGGTTATCTTATCAAACCAGCTCTCAATTAACATAAGAAAAAGGGGATCATGGGGGACCAACGATTACCGATTAGGCATTGTTTACTATATAGTGGACGCAAGTAGCTATAAGTAGTGCAGTGGGGCTTTAAAGAAGATGAAATTGTGTCTTTATACATGTACTTTAATTTTTCAATCCTTTTTATGAATATTCAATTCTTTTTATGAATATTCAAATCTTGTTATGTATATTTAATACTTTTTATGAATATTCATTTCACGTAGACAAGAGGATGGACACCCTCACGTTCCAGATGGACTCCGCCTTCGTGAACCTTGACCCCAAGGACAGCGCCGTCCTGACCTCCGACTTCCATCTTGGGTTCCGTACCTTCCAGACCGATGCCCTCCTGTTCTACGCCCATGACCAGGTCGGAAACTTTGTCCAGCTGGACATAGAGGGAGGAGACTCGCTGGTGATGAAATTCAACAAGGGCAAAGAGGTGGTGCAGATTGTGTCTAGGATGAATGGTAAGGTCTTAGGCCATTAAAAAAAATATTCATGTTTAGCGTCCCTACCCGCTTCCTTTTTGGGGGCCGCCTCCTAATTTATATTTTTTTGGTTGAAATTTTTGGATTTTGGGGGGATTTTTTTTTTTTAAAGAAAAAACACTGCTAAAATGGATCTATTTCTGATAACAAATTTTGTTTTAAATGTCGGCGGCCATCTTGAAAAATAGCCCGACTGTCAGGGAAAATGTACCGAGTGGCCATTTTGAAGTAAAAAAAAAAAGGGCCTCCGCCTTTCTATTTTTCAAAAAGGCAGGACGCTAAACATTTTTATTTTTTATTTGGCCTTATAGAAGATTTGTCATTTATTTGAGCTCTTTGTGAACTTAATGCACCATTTAAATTGCTGCTTTATCTACTAAGATACTGTAAATGTTTTTCACATATACCTATAGTCATTAGCAAATAGTTTTTTACCTTGAAACACTTTTTGGCGTAATTAAGATAGATGGATATGATAATACAGAGATCCTGGGACTATTCTCAAGTCGTATGTACACTGGTAATATTTTGTGATAGACCTCATTTATCATACATGTAGTTAAATTAAATTTGTTTACTTTTTGTTTTAAGCGAAATTAGAAATATCTTGAACTGTGTGTGATTTATATGTCTTTTTCTACTTGCAGCTATTCTTTTGTAATGTTATGTATGCGTATTTATACAGGACTTTTTTTGTGATTCAATGATCATTTAGAGATAATATGATTTCTATCTATCTTTTGATTCTATACAGCCTCTGCTTTAAATGATGGTTCGTGGATCGATGTTTCTGTTCTACGAGATGAAAAATCAATCGCACTAGTCATCGATGAGCAATTCTCTTCCTCCATGGATGGAAATGCAACACTCTTGAAGGAGAATGATGGAACACCTTTCACTGGTGTACCAGGTAAGATTCCTACTGACGCTGTTAACTGGAACAAAAATTTGGCTTGCACCCAGTAAATACAGTTCACGTGCTCGATGTTGTAATTTATAACAAGTTAGAACAAATCAAAAAAGCCATTAAGACAATAACTTTAAATATATCTGTCCTAATGGCGGACGAATGAATATCAATATCTTTATTACTGTTCCCTATTTGATTGTTATGATTTGTATGTTTCTTTTCTGATTAATTTGACTGTAATAGCACTGAATAAGAATCAATTATTTGTATTATTACCCATATACATCCTTTCATTTCCAGCTACCGTCAGACCCCTGCTGCCTTTCAGCGGGCCTTCAGAATCCTTTGTTAAGATCTACGTTGGTGGAGTACCAGAGGGTACCACCACTGTCCCCACCCTCCAGGGCTGCTTCAGGGGGCTTGTCATCAACGGAGAAGGATTCAACCTGCAGGAGAAGGCTGAAAATGAGGAGGGTAAGATCAATTTTCAATTTCAATTTTCAATTTCAATTCAATTTCAATTTCAATTTATTTTCCATCTTTAAAAAAAGAACAAATATAACATAGTATTGACACATTGTATTATTATTATTATCATTATGACTTGTAAAAAGTTATGGAAATACATGTTTGAAGATAAAATCTTTCATGGAGCCTTTCAACTTTTTTTAAATTTCTTCTTATTCCTTCTCTGACTCGTTCTAGTTCTCTCTCTCTCTCTCTTTCTCTCTCTCTCTCTCTCCTTTGTAATCTTTGATGACACAGAATTTTCTAATGTTTTCAATATTTGTAATATATTTAGATTTTGATGAAATATTTGAGAGTTTTATTTTGTTTCATTATGCATGAGTTATGGTTGTACGCTTTAGTCATTCATATTTTGATTGTTTATTGTGTTGTACATTGACTTTGTAAATTGAGCAAATTCAGCTTTCCAGCTGCATGTTCTTTTATTGCAAGAAACCGAATCAATTCAATTCAATTTAAAAGTATAAAAAATATTTCATTTGGTAAATAAATTGTTTGCATCATTCCATTACTCCTGATGATAATCACCATGACTTGTAAAATTTGGGAAATATAAGTTTGAAGATAAAATCTTTCATGGAACCTTGTGCAACAAGAGGCAATGTGATCATAATCAAACCTTTTAGCTTGTGAAGCATATTTAAATGTTAAGAAATTGAGCTTTGTCCTTGTGTTATCTCAACAAAATGTATTTGTATTGATTATCAAATTCCTACTTGGATTATGACATTTCCAGATGTTATATACTGTTTTCCAAGTAACATGGTAATATACCCTCATACCTTACTAATGTACATTTCATTTCAGGAACTAATCAATTAGATAAATGTTTTTTTCTTCCTCAGGTATTTCAGCGACGTGTACAGATAACTGTCTTCCAAACAACCCCTGTATGAATGGAGGCTCATGCTCTGAGAAATGGGACTCTTTTGAATGCAATTGTACAACTACCTCATACACCGGCAAGACTTGCACTGAAGGTATGTTATGATAGTTTGATGGATTGAATGCATGAATGGACGGATGAGGGTGGGATGGAAAGATCACTATATTCACAGAAACCTGGAGATATTAACCCCTGTATGAATGGAGGCTCTTGTGTGGAGATATTGATTCATTCCAATGCTGTTGTATACCTACCTCATACACTGGAAAGACTTGCACTGAAGGTGTGTAATGATATGTTGATGGATTGAATGCATGAATGGACGGGTGAGGGAGGGATGGAAAGATAACTGTCTTCTCAGCTACCCCTGTATGAATGGAGGCTCTTGTGTCGAGATGTTGATTCATCCCAATGCTCTTGTATACCTACATCATACACTGGAGAGACTTGCACTGAAGGTAAATAATGATATGTTGATGGATTGAATGCATGAATGGATTGATAAGGGAGGGATGGAAAGATAATTGTCTTTTCTGCAACCCCTGTATAAATGGAGGCTCTTGTGTGGAGACTTTGATTAGTTCCAATACTGTTGTATACCTACGTCATACACTGGCAGGACTTGTACTGAAGGTAAGTAATGATGTGTTGATGGATTGAATGCATGAATGAACGGATGAGGGAGGGAAGGAAAGATAACTGTATTCTCAGCAACCCCTGTATGAATGGAGGCTCTTGTGTGGAGATGTTGAGTCATTCAAATGCTGTTGTATACCTACCTCATACATGGGAAAGACTTGCACTGAAGGTAATAAAATGACTGATTGATGGATTGAATGAGTGAGAGAAGGAGTGAGGATGGAGGAAGGGAGAATGAGATATAGATAAATTCTCCACCAACCCCTGTATAAATGGAGTTCCTTGCATGGGGATGTGGGATTCGTTTGAATGCAATTGAACTACTACCTCATACACTGGACAGACTTGTACTGATTGTTAGAAAGGTGATTGATAGATTGATGGATCAAGTTAGTGAATGGGTAAAGGAGAGAGGGAGGAAAGAAGGAAGGAAAGAAGGATTGAAAGATGACCCACTTGTAAACATTCCATTGATAAACGAATGCTCATGTATGGTGATGTGGGTTTATTTGAAGGCAATTGTAATGCTACCTCATACAATGGAAGGACTTGCATTCAAGGTAAGAAAAGTATCAATTGATGGATGGATGGATGAGTGAGCGAGTGAGTTAGTGAGAAAGTGAGTAGTGGGGAGAAAGTGGGGAGGGATGGAGGGATAGATAGAACTTGAACCACCCCTGTGTAAATGGAGTCCTTTGCATGGAGAAATGGAATCGCTCAAATGCCATTGGACAACTACCTGTAAATGTTATATACACTCGAAAGACCTGCACTAAAGGTAAGAAGATTCATGGATTAATAGAGTCTGTCTCACTTGTTCATCAGTAGCCAGAGGTGACAAAGATTTTACAAATTACAAATCCGTTTATGACAAACAAGACGCACATACATGTTGTAAGATGCTCCTGTTCATTGCTCTATAGATATATGAAAACTAACTTGTATGAGATAAAAATTGTAATTAAATATTGATTACACTACATCACAATTTCTAAAAAGTAAATCTAATGACAGCAGAAATTACCCAGTGTATGATTTC
Source organism: Strongylocentrotus pallidus (assembly GCA_030265145.1). NCBI lineage: Eukaryota > Metazoa > Echinodermata > Echinoidea > Camarodonta > Strongylocentrotidae > Strongylocentrotus > Strongylocentrotus pallidus. The sequence goes on from JARBES010000117.1 coordinate 9,659,060, forward strand.
CTTTTTTGTATTCAGATACATTTTGTAAGATACTCTTGTCCCTTGCTTTATGGATACATGTAAACTAACCTGTATGAGATTTTTTTTAAAGTGTAATTTAATATGGAATAAATCGCATATGATAGAAATTCAAAATTTTTAAAACAGCAAAAATTACTCAGTGTATAATTGATTTTTTTTTATTTCAGATGTTGGTGCAACCTTCAAAGATACCACCGCCCTCCTCTACCCCCTTATTGCTACTCCTGACCAGCCAGTGGATGTCTTGGAGACGGATGATCTGCAGTTTGGATTCAGTACAACCTCCCCAGATGGGACCATCTTCTATGTTAGGAACAACTTTGCTGAAAGCGCTGAACAGAATTACATCAGTGTCAGCTTGCAGGGGGGACACCTCAAATTTGTCTTCAGCTTTGGGGCAGAATTAGGTGATTATTGATAACTCAACATTTGGTTGCATATTTTAGTTATTTCATTATTCCCCCATGAGTGGAGAATGTGCATAATTTGTGTGTGGGCAAGCCGGAATCAGATTATTGGGGTAATGATATAAATGTACAGCACTAGAGAAACTATGAATGTATTAAGTGTGGCAGTTGTATATAAACATGGAATATTATTATTATTATTATATTTTGTATCAAAGATATATTGTACCTGTTTATTTTTGTTTTACTCTGTCTCTGAAACAAGATAAAAAATAAGAAGATGCAAGAGATTATTAACCTTTCATCAGTCAGTGATGAAGATGCTACGTTTAAATCCCACTAATTAGCCTGTTATATTTCTGTTGTCCATGGATATACATACATGCCAACTGTTCAGATTAAAGAGGAACATTCCTCTTTTTGGGAGAAGATAATTATCATTTTAATGCAGGTGTTCCTCTTCCTGTACAAATGTGTCTGTAGTATTGAATAGGAGAGTTGGGATTGTTCCTCTTTTTTTTGAAAATAGCATAATTTGTACAGATTTCTGATTTTCAAATGTTGGCATGTATGGATATACATAGTCTGTATTCATGATGGGTTTGAATGTAACATGTGTAAAATGTGTTTTGGGAACATGAAATTGAACTTGACAACCTCAAGTGATCCATGCAAACTGTTGATGAGAATTTTGAATGTAAATAACAAATGAATGAATTGCTGTTATGATAGGTTATCTGAGGAAAAAAGTTATTTGGATGCATTACAAAAATGTTTTTCATGAGTTCTTGTTGGTATAATTTTCTCAAATTAATTAATTAATACAATGAGACAGAATAGTGAGTTGTAATTTAAGCTACATATTTTTTCATTAATTTTTATTCTAGTTGAGGTTGAGAAAACTGGACCATACAATGATGGATTCCGTCATGGAGTCATTGTGAAGAGATTTGGAAGGAGGATCTTGGTTGATGTAAGTTTATGCTCATGAATTCAACTTGATTTATTGATCATTATGATTATATATATCCAATGCAATGATACATAAGTGAGGTCTTATGAACGAGATTATTCTTAGACTAACAAAGATGGAGACATACGATACATTTATAGTGAATCAAAAATCAAATTTATTATTTCCTGTGTTATGGAAATTGGGGAATCTGTACAGGAATGTAGAATTTTAATTTGGCTTGTTGTGCATGCAAAAAAGATAACAACATGTGGAGGTGTTGTGGAATCATTTGCTTGACTTTCAATCCAAGGGTTAAATGTTCGAATCCCAACCCAGCACTAACTTTTTTATTGACAAGGCATTAGTCCATTTATGTTATTTTCATTGCTAATGGGCTAATGGCAAAAATCACACTTTGTTCTATAAAACTACCAGCACAGTTTAGGGTTTGTGAAGTGATTGTATTGTATGCCGCTTCAAGCATACAGATGCAACTCTTCAACTCTGTAGTTCTAATCATCTCATTACCTATCCTTATTTTCTTACCAAAGGTCGATAACCAAGGGGAAGATTACCTTACCCTCTTGTCAGCACCACGCCCGTTCCAGGGCAGGGCAGCCATCTTGGTAGGAGGGGTAGAAAACAACATGAGTATGTTCAGTTCTGGTGGATATGAGGGCTGCATCTCAAGTAAGTGAAACGACAGGAATAAGAACGTGGTGATGACTCCCTGTTGTATTGAATATATCAAGATTGTATGACACCATAATATTTTACCCAATTTGGGGGTAATCCCTCAGTAACAGCGCCAAACCAACTCAAGACCGACTCCAAATTCACTAACTTTCGGCCACTGGGATTAATGTAATTGGTTGATTGGTATGTTGTCGGTCTGGTGTCGGCTCCTAATGGTGTGACTCAGGTATTACCTTTATACTCTATTCTTGTGGATCCTGCTTTCCGTAGAACGGTGTTTCATGTAATACGTCTGTTTGTTTCATTCAATTGTCACTCTACGTTTACTTGAAACTGAAATCTGCATTTTAATGCTAACTCTAATGCTAATGCTAGCTCTAAAGATACTATTGAAAAGGATATTATGATGTCATGATTGCAAAGTTAATGCTTCAAAAGCTCTTTATTTACAGTAGGTTTGTGGTTGCACGATGTGAGAGAGGGGGGAGGATGGGGGAGACCTGGAAAGGACTCTCGGTAATCTAAGCATCTAAGCTCTATATTAGACTGCCATATTGTGATCTTTCAAGAATGCCTGTTCTTCATATCCTGCTCATTACTTATTACGTAAATGCTTTATATACATGCAGAAAGAACAAAAGTCAACATTTGATTATAACATGTATTGGTAAATGAATGTGGTCCACATACATAGTTTAACATTCAACTATATCTTTAAAATTTATGTGGTATACATACAAAGTATTCAATTCAACTATTTCATTAAACAATTTGTTTTCCTCATTGTGAACAGGCTTATACTATAACCACAAGACACCTCTTGATCTAGACATCAATGGTCTAGGTATGAAGAGGGCCGAGTGCGCTGCATTCAAAGCTGTCTCAACCACCAGCACCATGACCACGGAGATGCCTTCAAATCCATTGCTCAATAAGGTGAGATCATTGCATCATGGATGTGCATCTAGGGGGAGGGGGGGGGGGGAGATTCTTGTCATATTGTGTACTACTGTTTTAGACTTGACTGTTCATCAATGTTTGTTGAATATCATTTCCATATCATGTGTTTATATATTAAGAAACTATGACTAGGTATCACAGAAGAGCTGCGTTGAGTGGGGACACACAGAGCTCAACCACGCACATTCTCTCTTTGTGAAGGAAGATTTTCATATCATGGAAACAATAAATATAAAATTATATGTCTCTCGAAAGCTCAGGATTTTGTCTTTCATGTCATGTCATTTTCATCAAAATCCATTAATTACTTACGACACAGTTGCTTGAGATTTACCCTCTAAT
>JARBES010000117.1:10373171-10385810 GCA_030265145.1 Strongylocentrotus pallidus
CCAAATATATCAAAATTGTAAAGATTCACTATCCACCCAATTTTCAAAATTTCCCAAAACTTTGTATTACCTTTAAAGGTGTTCAGATAGCATTTTCAACGTTATGGTAATTATTCTTGGCTTTTCAACTCTCATCACTTTCAGGAAGAAAAAGTTAACCTACAAATCCAGTTGACTGTAAATCTTTGAATCTGTACAATATATCATGTTGTTCTTTCAATATCAATGTCTATGGTTTCTTTGTAAATTTGGTTTACTTTTGGCTTTGTTTTTACACACTCATTAGCATTTTGACTTCTCTAGAGTACTACGTATAGTGCATGGTCTCCTTAGAATTTGCTGTCATTATTATTATGAATATGTGTAACCGTAATATGTGTATAATATTGTGTAACATGTAATTAATATTTATTATGAGGTAAATTAGGTAAATTGATGTAGTATATATCATTGTGGACCTACATTAAGTCTTAGTATATGCGCAACAACCTCATCTTATGATTTTGTTCAATGGAATTATCAAGTATCACATAGGCCTAACGCTTTATAGTAGCTAAGTCTACATGGGATTATTGTGAATGACATGTTTTTAGAGTAAAGAGAAGTAGAACTTCGTCCATTCACTTGCAAAGATGATGTGAAAAACCACTGCCAACGTCATTTTGATAAGGCCCCAAAACTTTTCGCCACATTTCTTTGATTTTAAGTTAGAAATAGCAATATATGAACAATGAACACGGTCGCAAATACTTTCGAAAAATCAACTCAAGGGCAATTTTAATTGTACATTGTTGATCATCCCATGGAAAAAATGTTTGGATTACGTAATACGTATAGTTGCAATATTCGCGCATTTCAAAACGTGATTGACGGGTTATCGTAGTTGCATTAAAGTTGATATTTCGAAACTAGTTGCGATCGTGTTAATGTTAAACTGGTATGATTTTGTGATCTACAAGTGGACCATTAATGAAGAGAGATGATACTGCTTTACATTTAATGACATGATGTAGACTGATGTAAATTACATTATATCTTAAAAGTACGATTGAGTTATATCTTTGGTACTTGGTAGTTCTGAGACGTATGATGGAAAACATATTGATAGGAGATACTAATTTGCACGTATTCTCAACTGTTGTACGTATTTCTTCAATCGACGCCGTTGAATATACTTGTATTTCACAACTCAAGCTCAATCCATTTCATTCACACATGTATAACAACATTGACACAATCATACATGTAACTTTCAAAGGCATGTAATGTTTTAGGTGTAAGAACAGTTTGAAGTATCCTGAATAAATGAAATATATATTACGAAGACGTTGAGAGAAGATTGAAATTATTTATTAACTTAATGCTTTTAACACTTGTAAATAGAAATGATCGAGGTGGCCGTATTATGCCGTAATGAAACAGAAAGCGACAGAGTCAGAGAGAAGGGAAGAAGGATTGAGAGAATATAACGGGACAATAAAAGAGGAACTGAAATAAGAATAAATAAAATGCTTTTGTTTTGAAGACTTGATTTGGTTTTGCACACACACAGAAACAATAAGGAGAGATGACGAATGCGAGAACAAGCCAATGGAGATTGATGTTTGAGGTCGTGTTGGTGTGAATCTTGCTGCAAGAGTCAAGTTTCTACCTATAATAATGTCTTCATGACGATCATAAAACGGCCTATTAATTCTTTTCAAATGGAAATCTCTTAGCCCCGATGCGTTATACACTCAGGCCCGAATTAACAACGGAGGTTTGTCGACAAACCGAGGTTTATTTACGTCATATGACGCGTTTTGACGCGTTTTTTACAAACCTGGTTTGTAAATAACAAAAGGAGGTTTGTCGAAACAAAAAGAGGTTTGTCGACAAACCTCCTTTGTGAATTCGGGCCTCAGCGTTTGTGAAGTACGGTTAACCCGGAGTATACCGACGCAACCGAAACAGAAACAGAATACTGGTATAGTTAATCCTTATGCATGCAACCAACTTACATCACATACGGGACAAAACGATGACGTCATATTTAGCGACGTCACGTGTACTTCACTTCACGCGATTACTTAATGGTTGATAATTAAACCGATCAGTCAACATTAACCGATAACCCTTTTAGATTGGAATGGAATTCTGCCTTTGTTCAACCAAAGCTACGCAGTGTATCAGAACACACAACGAATTGGTGTTAAGGCTTTGGTAAACCAATGACCCATGAAGTAATAGTAATACATTTAATTTTGTGTGAATCACGCGTGATAAAATAATAGGAATGATCCTGCAGAGTATGATCATCAAAAGACACTCCGAATAGACGTTGCATTGCGTATTCAAAGATCCCGTCACTGTCGTAAGATACTCATCAATTACCGTGTTCTTATAGGTTTCCATCGATTTTTAACCTGAGAGATTTTGTCAAGCGATTGAAGACTGAAGACTTAAGTTTCACAGCTTGATTGGGCCAGTGTTGAAGAACTTTAACTCTTCTTATCTCCCTCGTCTGGGAGAAGCTATGTAAACGTTTTACTGACACACACACACGACACAGTAGTCCTTAAAACAAGTGCACATTTCGCTATGTATTTTAACCGACGCCTCTTGGAATAGCGCTTTACTTCAAGGTAAGTTTGAGATATTCTAAATTGTTTTGGTTTTATTGTAATGCGACATTTCATTAGTAGTTAAAATAAAATGTATTTCACTACGATGTCAGAGAGATACATAAGTGCTGCTGACTAGTAGCCATAAGTTTTGAATGTAGCGTCTTCATTATAATGAGCATATAGTTGTTTATCTCTTTGACGGTAAACTGATGATTGTGATAATATATAATTATCATGAAATGACAGATCTATGTGGAAGTTGACAAGAGTAATGCTAGAACGCCGAGAAAAATCCATTTAAACTCAAAAGTAACGACACTAATTCGAGAGATGTGCTTCTCTTCATAGCATATTATGTCATATAATATAGAATTAACTTTAATACGTTATATCATCACGTCTCAGTAACGGGGGCCGTATGGTAACGGTATGTGGGGGTGTGGGTAAATCACGTTTCAGGTTCATAGGTCTTTACCAACTCTCTTTAATATCTTACAAACTTTTGCTTATAATCGTCTACAGTTTAAAACGATAAATGTTGTTATTTTTCCAGTTTCCAACTATGTAGAAATCAAGCGTGTCAAAGAACGATGACTGTTTGAATGTAAACAAATCATTTGTATATGTCCCTTTCCATTTGTTTTAGTGGATATATCCCTGGGTCGGCATAGGATTTACAGGGTTTTTGCAAAAAATAAAATATGATCCTATTTAACAAGTTTCGTCGAAGCCTCTAATTTTTGTAATACAAGTGAATAATTAATTTTATCGTGAAATAAGCAGAAGAGAAGACCCGTTATTCCTAACTGTATTGCATCTCATGATAAAATTATTGCTTTATTCGGTAGAGCTACATCAGCATACATACAGGAGGAAATAAGCCAGCAACGGAAGCACAATGGACACCACTTCAGCTGAGGCACCAACAGTAGATGTACATGGCGACACCAACTCGCCTGCGGACACGACCGGTACGGGTGAACAGCATAACATTTCAGGAAATGTACGTCTCCCGTCGTACTATCAATCAACCCCATTAGTCACTGCACCTGTTCCTCAACCAGATGACATCATCCAGCCCGGGGAATCCCCGACACAGCAGACTGGTGACGACATCACTGCTGTGGATATCAATGTAGACCAAGAACAAGTGACAGTATCAAACGGACTACCAACTTCACATCCAGTGGCCCAAGAACAGAACCCATCAATGCCATATCCACCGCAGACGGACCAACAGAATAATTTCGCGTACCCTCCTGCATCTTTACCTTATCCAAACCCTGCCACGAACTTGCCTTATCCACCATTGGGCGTTACTGAAACCCCAGCGTTGTTTCCTGAGCAGTACCCTCCAGTCGTGCCAACCTATCCTCCCAATAATGGCACAGAACTGCAGATGGCTACCAACCCTGGAGGTGAATCAGCAACAACCAATGAAAGCCCACTTATCGACGATGAGGGCGTAACTCTTGCGGATGGCCAGGGGGTGAATCATGGACGACATGCACTCTTGAAGTTACCGTCTTACCATGGGGGTGGGCAGTTTCCTTCAGAGCCGCCACCGTCCTATGAGGACAGCAACCCGATACCAGTTCCACAAGCCATGAATCCAAGGCAGCCATCAAGTGCTCCTCAACCAAGCTTTACCCCACCAAGTAAGTCATGTTTCCTCATATGCAGCGTAACTCCTAGAATAAGGGGAGTGTTTCACAAAGACTAAGATCGACTTTAAGTTGGACTTAACTATGGCAGGCCGTTCATGCCACTGTTTGCTTTCATCACTTACTGGTATTGGTCTATCAAGCGACCTACAAATCGTGGTCACCAAATCTACAGAATTTTCATTTTGTTTCATAGTTCATTATTGAAGGAAAAATGTTATCTAAAGATCATAATTGTGAGAGCAAACAGTGGCATGTACGGCCTGCCATATAGTTGGGTCCAACTTAAAGTCGATCTTAATCTTTGTGAAACACTCCCCCGGTATTGTGTTCGGCCATTAGCCATAACATTATTCTCATTTAAAATCATTAATTTCAATCGAATTAGGCACTTCGTTTCACCAGTAGGTCAGATGAGGAGTTTCAACTCGGCATCATACCGATACAGTCTGTATAGAGCGTGTTGGTCTTGTCTGCACTGAACAACCTAGGTTATATTGTAGTAGCGATTCATGTGAGGCACTGGTGTTCAACAGTGAGTGCACTTGGATATTAACTTGATCAAGGTTCTCGACTCTCACTCGAGAGGCTGTTGGTTGGATCTTCGCTCGGTGCCTATACCATGGGCCAAGCTGTTCTGCCCACATTTTCCCTCCAATGCACCCAAGCTGTAAATTGGGTGAGCTACTGATTTGCTGGGGTATGATTAAAGGGCTGTGTATAGGGAAGAACAACATTGACGCTGATAAAGCTTCCCCGGGGAAACAAATGTATTAGTAGTATTGTTATTAATATAACTTTTACTGTTAATATTAGTATTGTTATTATTGTTGTTATTGTTATTATTATTATCATTATCATTATTATCATCATCGTGAATATTTTTATTGTTATCATTATAAGTCATCCTAAATCTTGCCAGCAATGACCTCAAATAAATTCCCATTGATCCTTTTACTCGGGGCAACATTATTATTATGATTATTACCGATCTTATCATTATCGTTGTTGTTGTTATTATACTCGTTTCTTGCAGCAGCTCAGTTGATTAGTCGTAACTTCGGCTCCACACCGATCTACACAATCTGCCCAGCCTGCGGTGAGGAAGTCAGGACAGTCACCGTGTTCGTACCAGGGGCTCTCACCTATCTTATGGTCTGCATTTTCCTAATGCTTGGGTAAGATTCACAAATGACCCTTTCACACTTCGTTCCAAACGACCCGAGTTTACCCATTGTTAATGACATACGACCCAGAGCAAACTTTAAAGGTAATACAAAGTTTTGTTATGGGGTCATGAATGTGGTTCAAATAAACATATTGGAAGCATACGCAATCTACGATATTCAGTGATCGTTGTCGCGGTTGAAATCGAGTCTAAAGTTATGTAATTGTAAATAACAAACTCTTTATGTTGTATAGCTCCCTCTCAAGTTCAATATATTAATTAAGCCATACAACGATGTTTTTTGACTAAAATTGACCGATTGGCTCTTCCCGTTTGGAAATTACATATCACAACTGCATATTCTGAGATTGTTATGGTCGCAGCTACAACTGTATGTCCGTAAGCGCTATTTGAAATTCATCAACAATTTTCTCAAAAGCAGAAGTGTTTTAGTGGCCAACTTTTCTAGTGCTAATAATTCATCCACATGGTCATTCAAATATATCAAAATTGTAAAGAAATCACTATCCAGCCAATTTTCAAAATCTCCCAAAACTTTGTATTACCTTTAATGTCAAAAATCACATTAATAATAATTGTTTACAAAGACCTATATGCGGTGAGAGGCGAACCGAAAGGGCATCGTGTCGATACAAAAATAAACGAGTTACTACTTGCCCTACTTACATTCCTTCTTATACTACGATAAAAAAAAATAAAAAATCCTGATTTACTAAGGCCGATTACAAATATGCCGCCATTCCGAATGCTTATTACATGCGCTAGTAAAGCCTGTGAACGTAATTGGCCCACATACCAGCAATTTAAAGTAGTGTTTTTAATGCAGCAATCACTTTTTTTTTGTACGATGATATTACTCATCAAACACAACGCCAATTGTTGCCGCAGTCCTCGCCTTGTTTCATAAAACTTGTTATCAATATCAAATGCTAAATTTTATGACAAATTTGCTCTCTGCCAATCAAATGCCACGATTACAGTATCTTATAACAGTTGTTGATACTTGTTTGATAACAACATTTATGAAACAGGGCACTGGGTCAGGAAGTGACTCTTCATAATTATGCAAGGGGTAAATACGGTCGATGGCGCGTTACGGAGAAATATAATGTTTGGAGGCGAAAGGTAGACAAACTCTTATATTGTACCAAAACGTTAACGCCCTTTTGGCTCTAAACAGACGGATTGATGTTTCTACGAATATTGTTCCCATTTACATTCACAGAAGAGTTATAGAGGAACACATCGAAAGAAGTACCAAATGTCAAAACTGCTTTTAAAATTTAGGTAATTAATTACATGTATATTCATTCACGAGTTCTGTTCCTCTTATTATTATGACGTCTTCCACAGGTGGTGGTTCCTGTGCTGTTTCATACCGTTCTGCGTGCAAGGGTTCAAGGACGTCCATCACGTGTGTCCAAACTGCAAGAAGACCGTCGGTAGATATGACAGGATCGGCAACTGAGACGCATCAGAAACTGAAACCAAGTTTCCATATTAATTTTTGTTTGTGACAAACATTATTTGTTTACTTAATATTATACGATTTTCACAAATGTGACTTAAATCTTCACAATGCAACGCATATGTTTGTAGCATTAACTGAAATCGAATTGAAAGTGTTGGGAATATCATAATGACAATTTAAATATTAACGGTTTTAAAGAAGCGTTTGCCTTTTGCCTATTTGCCTTTTTTCGGGGGGGGGGGGCATTGTTGTTATATGTCCGTTTGAATCAACGGGCTTACGTTACGTCACACCTAGGCCCTGTCAGATATTAAAATGGTTACAACTAATCATATGTCCTCCATTGTAACCGTATCTCCTTTAATCAATTGTGAATTTGCAATGAAAAGTTATCTTTAATACGAAAGATACAGTGCATGGAAATAAATACGCTTAAATCGTTGCACGTTTATATATGTTTAGGATTGACGGTGGATCGATTTATACGTTACAGGGCCTAGGACACATATTGCTCCACTGTAAAGCGCTTTGAGCATGTTTATGTAAAGACGATATATAAAAATCAATATGAGTGTATGTATGTATGTATGTACATCTTAAATTGTCACAGCAGGAGTTACGAAAAAGAAATACGTCTGATTTTTATTTTTTCTTGGATTCTTCGTTCGACCAGACCTCTTCTGAATAACAATTGAAGAAAGACATGCACATACACCAAGCAGTGACTTTATACTTTGTATTGTAATTATTCAACGATCATTATATCTATAGTATGACGTAATCCTAAATTTAATTCTAGCCTAGTTTGTCAATATTGCAAGTTCTAATACGAGATAGTATAAAGAATGGGAGTGAGAAAGGTCACTTCTTACAGAGGCAATACATTATTACAATTAAAAGAGATTTTTAAAGACTGTGGCCACGCTTAATGGACTACATATTCCTTCTACTTAACTAACTACATCCCACCTAACACCACTGGAAATCCAATTCGGTTTTTTAAAGAAATTAAAATAATCATATTTGTTTCAACGTTTCAAAACTTATTGATGATCATTGATCACATCACATAAGGAACCCCAAGTAAATGTTTAGATTTTTAAAATCTAATGATGCCTCAAAATCCTACCACATCGGGTAGCAGACGAGTTGTATATTTTGTGATGGTATGATCTTAATTTTTACTCAGAGCAGCTCCCGTCATTCCCTTACGGTCAGACATTCTTCTTAGCTCTGCATTATATCTAGAAAGCATAAACCATCAAATTGATTATATACATGTATATAGATGCCTTTGAATACAGTTTGTGTATACATAATACATGAGTAAAAGTAAAAGTTTCAATAAACACTGTTTAATAATTATGTTTCAAGGCTATTTTGTCCTGAAATCATACAGTCTATATTTCACAAGCCTTATATATATGATGTATAGTATTTCAATTAAAAGTTACATTGTTAATATATTCCTTATAAAATGATGTGCCTCAAACTGCAGATGATATGTTATTGGACTACAAATGTATTAATAAAGTTCATATACATTTTCAAAACATTTCCAAATTCCATTGTCCAGATTCATAGGAAAAAGAATTGTATATTGCAAGTTACTTTTGATTCTATTTGATAATTAATCTTTCTGGCAAGATATTTTTAATTATTATATTACTATGTTTTTAAAGTTTTAATTCCATTTTTTGTCCAATCTTAACCCACGTCCAGCTGAAAGAAAACATTTTAGAGGGTCACTGATTGGGCCACTCCAGTGGCTGAGTGTTCCTTAGTCATTTATTGGTTTCTAAATCAAATTAGCCATTCTAATTCTTTCACGTACCTTATTTTCCACACTATCTCTCTCTTTCTCTCTCTCTCCCTCTCTCTCTCTCTCTCTCTCTCTCTCCCTCTCCGTCTCTTCCTCTCTCTTTCTCTCTCCATACTGTTTTTTCAAATCTCTTTTCGTGCCTAACATCTCGTCCCCCTCTTATTCAATTCGTTGTATGTATGTGTGTGTTTGTGAGGATGTGTATGTGTCTATTATGCCTGTGTTCATCAGGTGGTTGATGTGCAAATGTCGTCTTGATTTTATGTACTATTGTTATAATTACTGTATTATAATTTAAAATATATAATTGTTAACTATCATTTTGTAAAACTCGGACGCTGCCCTCAAGCAATTTGCTTTTGAGAATCGTGAATATATTGCTGTATTTTATCCCTGTGTTCACATTATTTTAAAATGGAAAGTGCCTGATTTGAACGATGTAAAATGTATTTTATTATTGAATATTGAATTGTATACCTGATTTCTTGTCAAAATTACTGTTCTGTTGGAAATGAGAAATAAAAACTGAAACTGAAACTGAAATTGAATTGTTTTGTTCCTAATGTAAAGACACAACATCATTATCACCAAGACAACATTTTGCAATGATTGTATATTATTATTTATTATATTAGTTAAAATATGAAGAAATACACTCCTGAGGGAATGTTAACACAGTGCTAATCATCCTTACTCCCGTAAGCATGATAAGGGCAGCAAACAAGTTCAGTTAATGACGAAATTAAATTTAAAACCGCTTACTAATCCTCCAATCTGCCGATAAGTTAGGATTATAATACAATGTAATCATTTATTTATATATTTATTTATTCATGATTTTCTTTCAACAGGCTAGTCGCATTCACTTCCACTAACAACCAGTGGACATGCTTTTCAAGAAAGCCCTGTATAGTACAATAACAGTATACAAACATAAGTATAATAATGCAATAATTAAAGAGTTTACATATATGTGAAGAGAGAGGACAAGGTTGTTTTCTGGGTTGAAAATTAAAGATAAAAGTTTAAAGAATTTACTGAAGAATGAAGATCATCTGCACACTCTGTTGGGTTTCATAAAAGCTACAGGTAGATACCAATCATTATAGCTAACGAGTTATAACTAACCCTCTTGGAGAGGAAGGGAATGGAAAGTATAGTTTAGCACTGCACAGTTAACCCCTATTATTAATAAAATACTTGCACCCTGTTCATGGTCGATACCTAAAATTATTGCCCGCACCATCGAATAAACGGAAGCTGCACAGTACATGATACCCACTGAAGAGGAAAAGAAACAGCGCCATCTAATCATCAGTAATGAACAACTTAAAAAAAATAGTACAAGCCAAGCAGAAATAATTTGTTTAGATTGGTCAGCCTTAAACCTAAGAACAACAACAACAACAAATATCAAATTAAACATATATCGAAGAGGGCCTCAACCATACGAAGTTGACAGATTATATGTCAAATACTGACAATTCGATTGCTTTTGAAAAACAAATGGCATTGCTGGATCATCGCCTAGCCTGCTGACTTATTATAACATAACTGATTCGATAACAAGCCATGTGTACCACATAAATATTATTGTTTATTTCCAAATATTTAAACCCGTTTTGTTAAAACTAATTAATTTGTATAAACTAATTTGTATAACTAATTAATTTGTATAAACTACAACTATTGATTCCCATAAATGAGCCTAAAAATAAACATTCCATTCTTAATACCTAGTGACATGAACATATAACACAACATTTTTTTAAATCAAATTAATAAAGTATAGACAACCAAAAGGAAAAGTACATGAATATGAGCTTGGAGATCCTCTGACAGGGCTTCACACTTGAACAAACAGTTATACTCAAATAAGATACAAGGCAATGTATTTGAAAAAATAAGATGTTATAAATATCAATTGTAAAGGATTCTTACAAAAAAGTTTTTTCTTCAATATGCTCTGTCCGAAACAAATTCGAAAGCAGCGAGTAACACATAGGGCTTTATAGATTCCTCATCGTTCAATGCGAGGCAGTGTGTAAGAAGGGTATGGGGAAAATCTTGCGAACTTAATCTCTTGTAATTTTGAGGGGAAACAATAATAATGTGGCTACATTATTGAAATCCTTGAATTTTCATAGGTACCTTTCAAATGGCAAACAACTTTTAAAATAGACCATTATTTATGTCATAAATTATATATCAGGTGCGGGTTGAGTTCTCCCATGATTTTGTACGCACTATCTCGCATCAAACGATGGGGGCACTATACACATTTTGCAGTATTCGCGGATTTCAAAGTACAGTAATTGCCAAATAGCGACTTTCTGAAGTTGTGTTTGTTTGCTCATACGTGGGCATATTTGTTGTCCATCAGCCTGGTCATTGTCGACATGTGAACCGGAAATGCGTACGTGGTAGAAAGAACACCATCCATAATTTCCTGAACCGTTTCATCGGGATGATTAGGAAAATAAGAAATGAGTATTGTGACATCTCCAAATGTTTTGTTTTTTTGTTTTAACCTTAGTGACAATTTAAAGTGCATTAACTGTCACCATGGACCTCGTAGTCCCGTCTCTCTGAGTGTCGAAAGATACTGGCTTCCAGACAGACACATTGGCTCTCTCAAGTGGTCTGTTACCAAGGATAATGTCAGCTGCCTTCTCTGCCATCATAATAGTTGGAGCATTGAGGTTGCCACTGACGATGCTGGGCATGATGGACGCATCAACAACTCTGAGATTTTCCACACCAAAGACTCGGGTATTGCTGTCAACAACGGCCATAGGATCCTCTTCAGAACCCATTTTGCAGGTGCAGGATGGGTGGTAGATAGTTCCTCCGGTGGAACGGATAAAAGCGTCTAGGTCAGAATCAGAATGGACAGAAGAGCCGGGCATGAGTTCCTCCCCACGGAATTCATCCCATGCTGCCTGCGCAAAGATCTCTCTAGTGAGCTTGATACCTTCTCGGAGTTCCCAACGGTCGATCTCAGTGTCGAGGTAATTGGGATCAATCAGAGGATGTTCCTTGGGATCACGTGACTTGAGCTTGATGTATCCTCGACTGGTCTCTCTCAGTGTATTTATATGGGCCTGAAAGGCATGGCCATCGCCTTGTATTTGTCCGTGATCACTGGCTACTGAAGGCAAGAAGTGAAGCTGAATATCTGGGTGATCTATTCCAGTTCGACTCCTGAAGAACGCCCCAGCTTCAAAATGATTGGTGGCTCCTAGTCCAGTGTGAAACATAAACCATTCTAACCCGATGGCCACCATGATATGAGGAAACTTCCACTGAGCCTTGTACAATGTGATGGGTTTAGTGCTGCGGTACTGGACAACAACCTCCAGGTGATCCTGGAGGTTCTGTCCGACTCCTGGAACGTGTGCAACCACTGGGATGCCATGCTCTTTCAGCTCATCTCCATTTCCTACACCAGACAGCATTAACAGTTGTGGGGAGTTGATTGCACCTCCACTTAAAATTACTTCTTGGGTTGCTCTTGCAACCTTCTTAGTCCTTTTACATATATACTCAATTCCTACAGCTTTTGTTCCTTCAAATATAACCCTCTCGGCTAATGACCTTGATAGGACAGTGAGGTTCTTCCTCTTTCGAACATCACCTGATCGTAAATATGCGTTGGCTGTATTCCACCGTACACCATTATGGACTGTCATATCCATGTATCCAAACCCCTCTTGTTGGTGTCCATTCATATCAGAAGTGTATGGATACCCACATTCTTCCCCTGCTTTGATAAATACATCGTAAAGCGGGTTCTTTGAATTACCTCTCGAGACATGAAGGGGACCATCGCCTCCGCGGTAGTCATCTCCACCAAGCTCGTGGCATTGGGCATGTTTGAAGTACGG
>JARBES010000117.1:10710111-10722395 GCA_030265145.1 Strongylocentrotus pallidus
CCCCCCCCCCCCCCCCCCCCCCCCCCCCCCCCCCCCCCCCCCCCCCCCCCCCCCCCCCCCCCCCCCCCCCCACGAAGAGCAAATTCTTACCAGCCGGCAAGAGCATAATATATATTTCATTGCATATAAAAATGCTGCAAATCGATTTGATCCTTTCAAATATGTTGTCCTTTTCCATAGGGAAATAATCATCACTACCGAAATCTTTGTGGCAAATTTATTTAAAAAAAACACAATTATATAGTATTTTAAATGTATAAAACAATACAACACATAAAATGCATGACCATGTTTGTGTAAGCACATTTATAACACTCTCATCAAATTTATAAAGGGAAACCATTTCTTTTTCAATGTATACCCTTTGAGATTTGTCTTCCCATTTGTATATATTGTGTTCCATGTCCAAATGATTACGTTTTACATCTGATACAAATATATCAAATGAAGATAGTTCATTTCAGTGTATTATTACAAACAGTTTAATTTGATATGTAAGTATGATCGTTTACCACGTATTACGAAATATCCAGAATTAAAATTTCGTACTTCATAGAATAGTTACAAAAGCAATGAATACGTATGATAATTTCATCATTGCTATTTAAAATAGTACACTTTTTGTCAGCTACTTGCTACACCAAATCTTAACAAATCATCTTTTATTTATGATATTCTATTTAAAATCTTGATTTGAATCCACATCATGTTGATATGTATGGTTGCCTGAAATGTAGTTAGAAAGTACGAACCCAAAGATCTTCTTGGCAATTTAAATATTCTTTTCACTTTGAGTGAGCTTTACTTTGTACATTAGAAAGAAATCTATATATTATAAATATGTGAAAAACCAAATTTTGTTTTCACCACAAGGTGCAGGGCTTCGGGAATAATAGGTTTTATTGCCTTAGGAACTACTTGTGCACTGATTTTAAAACCTGACCGATTTGCATTACAAAGACCATATCACTGGAGGAAGTTTGTTTGTACGTTGAAATTCTAAAAATGAAAGAAAGGAACCATCGTTTTTTAAGATGTCATTGACAAAACGTATTTACTCCTCGTAAATGTTAAGGCCTAAAGCAAACGACTTTGTCATTCATTTTACTACCAGAGAGATTGACAAACAATATCATTAATAAGAAGTTCGACCAAGTCTGACCAAGCGAAAAGGACCTCTTTCCAAAAAGAATTTGGAGTCAAGACTGCCAATTTTGGGGCAAGAATGAATTTTACATGTGAAAAGTTAAACTTTCTATCTAAAAATGAGTTTAAAATCTTCTAATGCATGATATTTTTCAAGGATTTAGCGTGAATGTCAATGTCAATCATGTTAACCCCGCCTTTATTATAAAGCTGACACAATTTTGTATCTTTTGGTTTTTTCAGGGTTTTTTTTCTCCATATAAATGCATAAAAAGGACAATTTATGTGTTTCGTAATTTGTGATTTTGCTTCTGAAAGTGAAAACAATGCAAAGTTAAGTTTTAGTACAAACAATGATTTGACTATAATTAATGCTCTTTTAGGATTAGGTCATCACATAATTTGATGTTTTATATCTTTTTTAGTTTAATTATGATTGCCCATCTCTATTAGGAACCGCAAAATCTATTCCTAAGTATCTCCAGTAACCTCCTGATACCAATATGTTTGTGCTCTAGAAGGAGCTGTTTTTGCAGGCTCTATTTTTTTTTTAAATAACTCAATATTTTCATTGCAGTCTGTAAATCTTGATGTTGTATCGTTTAGTGCCAAACTGGTGTAATATACTAAGGGAAGTATTTTACTATTTTGCTCTTTAGATGCAAGCCAATTATATCATTGGAATGTGTAATCAACATTCCTAATATTTCGCTAACAAGTAAACGAGGTCTGGGCGATAACGGGTTTATTTAAAAACACCCTCGTCTTACAGTAAATCTCCCTTTACATAAACCATTTATTGTGACACATGAAGACGCATTTTCCTAAAATAAATGAATCGATTTTGTTTTCCTTCAGTGATAGCCCAAAGTGAAAAAGTCAAGGACATTAGATAAGAACCTTTAAGATAAATAATCGAAGGCGTTTTCAAAAAGTAATAATCAACAACATGCCTGGTATATAATCAAGTTCGGTGTATAGTACTGTATTGTAAAGTAAACGAAAATTATCCCCAATAAAACGACCTTGAGAAAAAATTATTGATTATCATATACCAAGTGGGGCATTACTTGCTTTAATCGATTTGCTATACACCCATATGCTTTTGTTTATATAACATATAACAGTAAAATAGGACGCCAATTACGTAACAAGTTTCAAAGGATTGTTTCTTTTCAGAATTAATGAGATTTGTAAAGCTTTTGTTACTGTAACAATCTGCCTGATAAATAAACGAAGTTCAATGATCTGATCAAGAACGTTTTGAGATAAATGAAAAAAGAAACGAAAGAAATCACAGTGAAGCCAACTTTCTCAGGGGATTTATTATGTTTCATATTTGTTAGCATCAAATAAACCCCACTTTTACTCAAAGGACCTTTTAATAAGTTAGACTATTTTGGAGTTATATGAGAAATATCTGGATAATGTAATACTGTGTCTATATCTACCTCTTTAGTGTCTTTTTTTTATATAAGTTTGAATAACATTTTAAGACTTCGTTTTATATACCATCTTGTCAATCAATAAAGTTTCCGTTTTCTGATGACAATTGCCGTATTTCTCTATTTACCTTATTCTGATTTTCCAAGTTTAACACATAATTCGATGGCCTTTTTTCTAGCTCGTAGCTCCAGTTTTTATTTTATATATAAACCTGCTTTAATTATTTTAAACCTGTAATCTGGTTTCGTTACTGGTTGCTTCATTTTATTTTCTTGCCTCTTAATTTGTCTTTCTATTTTGTGTGACTCAGTATTAATTTGTGAATGATTGTGTATTTTGTCACCTTCCACAAGTCTGTCTAAAAGACCTTGCTCTACCTTATAATCAAAGATAGTATTCTAGGTTCTCTTTTTTTTTCCTCCAGATTTGTCAACAAATTATATTTGCTAATAAAATAATTCTAAGCGATTTAAACAACCAAACGGATAATTTTACTCTGAACCTGGAATCTGGAGGTTGATACCGCGCCATCTACGTACAATTACGTCAAGGGTTGATGTCATGTCGACTTGTAATGATAGCGGGCCGTTCTTTTCTTCTTTAGAAAGAGCAGTGATGTGCTATATTATGACATAGGTCATTAATAATGCTATTTTGTCATTCGTACTTTGAAAGTATGCTACACTAATATTCTTTATAGGTTATGTATTGCCTCGTTTATGCTGATGGAAAATCAAAATCTAGTCTACTGTGTTCGGGATAATTATTCAAATACAAGCATATACTATTAAAAATCTCGCCATCTCTAAAGTATTTTCCTTCTAATCTGAAGGACAACAAACAAACATTGAAATTTCACTCTTTTGATCATTTTAGAGGTGATATAATACCCCATTTAGGCCAAGTCAGGTCAACTAAATATATTTGCATTTTTTGCGTTTGGCTACAATCCTAGTTCATTGATTAAATATGCTGCATAAGACGTATTCCGTTTTATCCTCATCTTCATCATTTCTTTTTTAAATGATCAATAAAATCGATTGGGCTCGATCACTTACCCTCAAAATGTATTACAGCGCCCTCTTTGCTCAAGTAGTTATCGCCTCGAATCTCCTTGTATGATTGATGTATGACGTATATTAAAGTGCCACTAGTGTGACGATGACAAAATTAATCTGTTTGTGAGATTTTAAATGTAATTATGTCTCATATATTAACCCTATGAATGCATGTCGCTAGTTTCTCACTTGTGCTCTTCTTGGCCCCTCCCTTACTTACATGAACAGATTAAAATTTTCCGATTTAACCTCCATAATTTGTATTTGATTCATCCTAATAAAGTAAGTACGGGGCATATAGGGATGATCTCTATACAGTCTAACATTACAGCCCATATATTAAGTATAAGTATTGACGGTAGCTGTGCCTGCAAATTATCCTTCTTCTAAATTATTACTAAGAATGTTCCTCCCAGACGCATGAGATCATAACATTCTTAACTGCTTGTTCTTTCTTAACTAAGAAGTCGTGGAGATGGAGGGGGAGGGGGGGGGGTGGAATTCTTCACATGAAATTCATTGCAGCACGACTATCTTAATATTTAAAGTGATTGTTTTAACAATTCCTTCTTATCTCATTGATTCAAAAATTGCTTTCTAATAGAACTACATGTATGTTCTAAATTGTCTTACAACTAAGTTCCTACTTTTCTTTTGCGCCTTTTGCATGTTATTTATGTGGATTTGGCGCATAATAAATTATCTTTGTTATTATTATTTAAAATTATGAGGCCTCTTGTCTGTACTTATGACCAGTGATGGAACATAAAAAGGGGTGGAGGGGACGGTACACAAAATCTTGTGCTGGTTTAGTAGTTTTTGTAGTCATTTATAATGATAATAACAACCATGTTAAATTCATTTAGCCCATAATAATAATACTTTCATTCTTTATGCCTTTAAACATTAAATCCCTATTCCCCGCTTTGACAAATCTTTGACTGGCTGGTAAACTTGATGATTTGGAATCGAACTTATTATTTTAGATCACACCCTTAAGTATCTCGAATAACCGTATTCATCAAACAAACGACACGTATATAAATTCAATTCAATTCAAGAAAGGTTTATTATCTAAACATGCGAATATAAATTTTCAAAATATATTTGGATATAAAATCATTCGCAGCTAAAAGCCAAAATGCGGAAGTAATCACAACTAAAAGTATTGAAAGCATCCAGTGTAATGAAAACAGTATTTGCATTTAAGAAGAAACACATATTATCAAATATTACTAGTACAATTAAACACTTGAAACGAAAGTAATATGCATACAATTATTTAAAATGAAATAAGATTATTACATATATGTTTGGTTGTAGGTTGCAAATATTACATTCGATGCTTTGATTAATGTCTTTATTTTTATTTTCTAATAATAAACATCATAGAACAAGAGACGTAATACAAAAAATGTAACCCTTAGCTTGTGGTAAATCTCTTTAAAAACGTGTTTAAAAAACGAAATGAAAATGTTGATACCAAGAAATAGTAGTACTAAGCTAATTTATCCTTGGGCCAAATAATTCTACCAGGAAACAACCAAATCAGACATTAACGATTATAAATGGTCTTATTATAATCAGAACCAAGCAACGCCTTTGATGATAATAGAACCATTTATAAGAAACTGATGAACTGGGAAGTACCGAATGACATATGTTATGGTAAAGGTAGACGTGGGGAGTGATAAATTATAAGTTTCTATCAAAACTGTTAAACCTTTCTCAATCTCGGTGAGACAAAATGCGCCCTTTTATAACACGTTATTTAGCAAACGAGAGCTTTGTTATCAAAAGTAATGAAGTACCTTGATTGGGTAATCGAGTCCGATTATTCTAAATCTTCACAAGGACCCATGAAGAAATAACTAATAATGTTAATGACCCGAGTACTAACTCTTTGTCTGTTTTGGTCGAATAATGCAACAAACATTGAACTGCCACGTCGATCTTGGCCACACGATATTCAATGTGTTTGGAATTTCACACAATCAATAAAAGGTGGTAGTCCATTGCAGGGTCTGTAATACAAAGATGAATTAGCGATTAATTGCTATTTTGCAATTAATCATTTTGTTGATCAACCAATCGATCTTACGATCACTCGCTAAATGTTTACCTTTATACTTATACGGGTCCCTGGTTTTCATTCCTCTTCAAATAAAGAGTTATTATGAATAGCGCAGCAAGTTCATGAAAGTGATATTGATTTTTTGACCCCTCCCCTTCCCGCCATTATACTGCCAACGGACACTGCACACGTGCGGACTGCGATATTCTTCAACATTTCAATGGCACTTTATTAATGACCTCATTTAGCTACTGTAATCAAAAGTAACTGAATTGATTATCTTTAACAATAAAGTAGATAAATTAGATGAAGACAAAATGTAAATACAGTTGTATTGCTTCCCCGGCGACAACACTCCTTATCCGTCCCAGGCTTATGCAACTTAAAATTGATTACAATCGTCTTAGTCATGTGAGCTGCTTTATTTTGATAAATTATTCGCTGAGGTTTTGTCACATGATTTACTCTCGGCGGGATAGGGTTTAATAGGCCATGCAATTCGACTCGAAAGTATTGGATAATGGCCTAAGCTTGTAAATAGATTGTTATCGACTTTTTAATGGTGGCACTCAACTATACTGTAATTACCCGCTTTGATAATTAAACCGCGCTCGGTTTCTGTTCTAAATTACTTCACAACTAAATGAAGTGCGCACTAAGGAAGAAAGGGGAAGTATAATTTGTGTTTAACCCTACATCCAGAATAAGCAGATTTAAATTCAATTGCCTATTTATAATGACAAATGGATTCTACTTTTGAAATAATACCTCATTTAGACAATTTTATTATCCACTTGAATATCGCTCATCAGGAACCCTCGATACGGAAAAACAACTTTCGAATACTAATTTGTATACATTATTTTACTGCCACATGCAGTCACTACGTGTTGATAAAGCGTCTCATTTTCATTATTGTCCACTGCAAAATCATATGAATGCACCGATTGGCTAATTACGATACATTTATATAGGTGGTATTTTATATTTTTGTTAACATTTTGATTAAATCTTTATTAATTGTTTCCAATGTAAACATAGAAAAAAGAAATACAAACATTACATACAAGTGTACACAAAATAATGAATGAATGTAAAATGCAATGCATATTGAAACTGTACAAACTATCAATACAAGGGCCATGGCCATTTTGTAACGGTCAATGAATTGTTTAGAGAAACAATTGTGTGTTGCACGAAAACATAATTTGTTATGTTTTTATTTTTTCACAGGGCAAGTACAGAGGCTATTTTTTTCATTACACCACCGACATCATTACAATCATGTTAATAGGGCAAGTGCTACATGTGAGAACAGTAATCATTGAACCCTGAAGTAATGACAGTAAGGCCATTATAATGAGGAAATATACCCATTGCAACCCTAGCATTACTTATGAAAAGCCACTTCTATCCCAAAGAATAATCTTTATGATAATTTCGAAAAGGTGTATAGATAGTGCACCTTTGAAGACATTATTGTCTTAGATACGCCTTGTTTTGTGTGGCATCGCATATAGATCATTAACAACCATTCCGTCTTCATCCATCTTTGAATCATCATCAGCACGTTTCTTTTCAGCCATTTCCCGGCGAAAACTGGTGCTGCTTTCAGCTAAATCTACATATGCGTACTCTGCTGTTCCCTCTGATTGGTACTCGGTGTCTGGAATTCCACCCGCTCGCGTCTCGTCCTGACCGTCTTCGGCCTCCAGGGTGAAGTAAAGGTTCGACCCCGTGTCACAGTCCACTCGACGTCGGCTGAGGGAGTCTAAGTGCGATGTCGAGTCATTGTCGGTTAGGGACAGTGGTTGAGGGAGAGGCTGGGTCCGTGGGAGGGCTGGCGGCTCGTATCTGGATGTGTTTTGGTGGTCATGGTTGATAGCCCGTTCGGAGGGGGCGCTCTCAGAGCGGGGACGAGGGGGATTGGAAGGGCGATGGGTGCCCCTGATAAAGTAAACATAAAATATCGAGTTATCTTTATCATGATTTATTACGCTTTTTAACATCACATTACATTCGGTTTATCTTCAATGATTCTCTCTATTTCCAATGCAACACAGATACATAGACTTATGACTGGTAGGGTTATTATTATATTATCCCCAGATACCAACAACTATGCATTACGATTGGTATACATACTGTCACATGGAAAATGATAGATTGCATATCGCGGTGGTCGTAGTGACAGTAAAACCTACGGTATATTACATATTCATGTAATAGTCTTTTGTAATACCTACACGTGTCAATGGAAATATAATAGATTTGAAGTTAGGATATTAAATGGGAAAAGATCCGTGAATAAAACTACTAAAGAGGAACCAAACGTAATATAAAGATAACATTTCTGATTAACGTGAATCGCCTGACCCAGGACCCCATATTCTAGATATCATGCTTGTACCAAATACATACAATCATAATGTTTACCTTCTTCTTGTCCGTATGAAGACGACTATGATGACGACAATGAATGAGATCCCAATCAAAACGGGAGAAAGGTACACCAAATCGCTTCCAGAATGATCTTCTGCAAATGTATAAGAATGATTTTATTAATGAGCAAAAACGAAATTACCAAGCGCGTATTACTGTATAGGTCTCCATGAGGTGATAGGTACGGTACATTTGGTATAAGGGTTAATAAGTGTGCAGTATAGTTTGGACGTTACTTCATTGTATTTCCTTAATCGTTTGAATATGGTCTTCTCGTCTTTATGTTGCGTGTGTCTTGTTGTGCAATTTCTGACATGGCCTTTAACATGAAAACAAAGGACCAACACTAAAGCTCACAATGTAAAGGGTTTTTTTTAAAATAATTTTACAACTTTATGCATGTATACTTTCATTGAATAAATTCACATTTTATCAACTCGTTAGCATCCCAACATGCTCAACGTCTATGTGGTTCCTAAGTACTCAGGGTTAGAAAGTATTCTTATTATGATAATGAAATTAGGGAAGTTGTACTGAAAACAGGTATGCAATTGATTCATTATCACTCACCCTGATCGGATGTTGTATCTTTGTTCTCCCGTACCGTATCACATGTTGAGTTGCTTGGGGATGCAGAAAGGCGAACTTGGAAAAAAAAAGGAAACCAAGACGTACCAAAGTGATAAACCTTTTCTGAGTAATTATGAGAACTATCATATACCGTAAACTTACCGGGGAAAACAATACGTGTGTTAATTGAAAACAAATACATTCACAAATATTACCTAAATTTATTTCCTTAGTATGTTCATAAGAAAATGATTATGAAGTATATTAAAAAGAATAATTTCATATTTTTTCCGTAACCACCGTAAAAGAATAGTGTGAACCAATGTTCATTTACATGATTGAAAGGGTACCAAACACTCTAATATTTTAACAAGTGCTTGAACGAATTGTTTAGTTTAATGAATTAATTCGATAAACTTAAAGAAAGGATCAAACTGATGGGGATAATGGACATTATTGTGAGACAATGAGGAGTTAAAAACAGCCATGCTGTATACTAAGATACGTAGTTAGGAAATATTTCGAATGGGGATTTCCCTAACGAGTATTGCAAGACATTGACTCTGCTTTGACATACCTTTCACATGTTAAACTGATGTTTTCTAGTTTAAGAGATGCAATGTGCATTTCAAACTAGAAATTGACATTGTAATTGAAAGTCCTTAACATACAGACGACACCAATACAGCTGAAGAACTCGATGACCCGTTTTGCTTGTATCGTGTACATGTAAAACTACTAATCAAAATTGTGATATAATATATTACATATTTTGAACATATAGAGAACAAAGGTAAAACATTTAAGAACATGATATCTTACCGGTATACACACTGACAGCAGTATAACCCCCACACATTTTAGTCGGGGCTGCTCGGCATGGCAAGCCGCAGTTATCGTCACCCAGTGGTTTGATACATGTCTGGTCACAGGAGCAAGAGCATTTAGTGCCATTGTAAACACCTGCAAATGGAAATCCATGTTCTTTACATGTTGTTGTGCAGGAGTCGGGTGTTGTTAGATTGTCAAGGCCATCGACATCGTAGTCGAAGCGTAAGCATCCAAGATCATAGCAACCGATGTAGTCACCATCTGTAAAAGAAAAATGGGTGGAAGTTAATTATTAGGTTGCGAGTAGATGAATACAGGTTAGGCCCAGTGACTAATGATGAATGGTTAAGAGTGCCACATCTTTCATGTACGGATTACGGATGCCTCATTTGGAGAAACATTATATTATATTCAGTAAATTCGAGGACAGCTCCACCCTGGACTCTCATTCTCAAACAACCGATTCAAAGAACCCCAACATGGACAAATTTATCCGGTACAACTGCCATAAATAACTATTGCCTAAGATAATTTCTCCGGTAAAACTGTAATTTGATAGCTACCCGTTAGGACGACTACTCCGGGTTAACTGCTATGGGCCAACTATCTGATACGTAAATACTCTAGCAAAACTGCTATTGGACAACTACCCCGAGGAAAAATCTATTCTGGTATAACCGAATAGGACGAATATCCAACCACTCCTGTACAGCTGACATGGGACAACTAGCAGCTAGGACACTACACGTGTACAACTATTGTAGGATAACCGACTCGGACAGCTACGTCGGGTATAGTTATCACAGGTTAGTTGTACTGATAGTTACGATAAAATACATGTATATTGTAGCGTAATTCTAATCACAAATAGGCCTTTACGTCTTTAATGAATACATTAAAATATAAGCAAATGGAAAATCGTACGTTGCTTCAAAGCGAAAGAGAGATTGGTCCAATGGCATAAGAAGAGTCCATACGACTGCAGATGGATCAGGCGCAGTGCGTGGCCTAGTAGTATCTGTGCTTCGTTGTTTTGTTTATCAATCTTTTCTTCTTCTGCAGTTATATTTAAGGTAGGCCTAAGCTCTTTCTCCAAATGTTAGCAAATTATCTGATGACATCATAACGGAGTATTCAGATGGGGGGGGGCAATAATATGAGGTCTACTATTACGGGACTCCTTGCTTTATTCCTTCACTCTATGTATTCCGTATTGCTATGTTCAGTTATTTATCAACTGTGTATATAGATTACTTAAATTGCCGTTACAATGTACACACCAACCAGCTTTGCCTAATGTCCCTGATCAAGTTCGAATCCTTGCTTTGAGTATCGCTTCCTTTTATTACCACTTTAACCACTACATGAATGATGATTGTTTATTAGGTTTGATATGAGTCATATCGAATTGTGTATAACATGGTAATGTTAATGTTCGTGAATGCAGAAGACACTGATGGGAACATAAATATTAAAGTACGTATTACCACGCTCTACTTTGTTCTCCTAAACCCGTCGCTTAAGGGGCTTTCACACCGGGCCTTGCGTAGAGTTGCGTAGAGTTTCGTAGCGACTACGCCGATCGTACGCAACCCTACGCCGATTGTACGCAACCCTACGCCGGCCTACGCAACTGTATGCGGAGGGACGCAAATGGGTACGCGAGATGAACGCAAACAAATAAACATGTTTAATTTTTTTCGCTTACCTTCGGCGTAGACACTTTACGCAGAAAGTACACAATCTGTACGCAAGTCTACGCAACACTTCGCAACTGTACGCCAAGCCTATGCAACTGTACGCCAAGCCTACGCAACAATACGCTACCCTACGCCAGTCCGACGAAGCATTAAACACGTATAAATACGTCCTAGATCGAACCTGCGCGCAGCTTAGCCACAATGACTATTCATCATAATATCATTACTATTACTGCAGTGCTACATTTTATTCGTCCCGCTGGACTCTATTGTCGCTGCTGAACTATATCTGCAGGATTTAATTATTTCTGCTTTAATTACTGCAAAAATGCCAGGAAAGAAGGGCAAGGGTTGTGGTCGAGGCCACTTGTTTCCATCCCTCTGGAGTATCTGGGCACATGAGAACTTCGTCAGATAATTCATCGATTATTGCCTGGCACACTTGTGGGATAAACACAGAAATAGTGTTATGGGCAACTCGGAATCCATATTGAAGTGTCTTGTAGCTATTGCCGGTGGCCAGAAACCTCAAGGTGACAGCCAGCTTTAAACCGGGTTCCAGAGACTCACTGTAGTTAGTATCTCGTTTGGTAATCCTCGGTGCAACTTGTGTCAGAAGTTCATGGAAATCATGTGGCCCCATCCGCATGAAATTGGTAAATGAAGAAACATCCTCAGCATACAGTTCTGCCGGTGGCCAGAAACCTCAAGGTGACAGCCAGCTTTAAACCGGTTTCCAGAGACTCACTGTAGTAAGTATCTCGTTTGGTAATCCTCGGTGCAATTTGTGTCAGAAGTTCATGGAAATCATGTGGCCCCATCCGCATGAAATTGGTAAACGAAGAAACATCCTCAGCATACAGTTCTTTCATCATCTGTTCATATTGCCCCTGCAGGGGCCTGCGCTGGATCCAAGGTTTTACCCACACACTTCTTCTTTTAGCTTCTTTCCTTCTCTGTTCTTGTTCTTCTCCCAAGCGTTCATGTTCTGCCACATGACTAATTAGTCTTTCCAGG
>JARBES010000117.1:10752975-10767117 GCA_030265145.1 Strongylocentrotus pallidus
AATTAGAGGATTGTTGCTAGGACATATAGGATCTGTTTAAATAATATTTTTAGAGGTAATTTGAAGTAGTTACTGTATGACTGTTGTTTTATAAAATTAGCTCACAGTTATTACAATTTGCGCTTTGTTTAAAGGATTTAAATATATAAAACGTTAATTTGATATAAGACGCAAATGATCATTGAAATTAGAGGATTAGTTGTTATTAAAGACATATAGGATCTGTTTAAACAATATCTGTAGAGGTAATTTGATATAGTTGTTTTATGACTCTTGTTTTATAAAATGAGCTCACAAATATTAAAATTTGCTCTTTGTTTAAAGGATTTAAATATATAAAACGTTAATTTGTTTTAAGACGCCAATGATCACTGAAATTAGAGCATTATTTGTTAGTACATATAGGATCTGATTAAACAATATCTGTTGAGGTAATTTGATATAGTTGTTGTATGACTGTTGTTTTATAAGATGAGCACACAATGCAATTGTTCTCTCGGAGGTAAAATGGCTTTCAGAAGATATTGAGATACTTCACAGTCGCCGTTTCCTCGTTAGAAAAATATATAGTCTCTATTTCTCTCTACTTTCCACATCTATTTCATCGCTCCGTCTGCCTTCTTTTGAAACCTATATATATTTCTATTTCTCTCTATCTATCTTTACCCCTTGCTATCTCTCTATTTATCCAACTTCTCTTTCTTTCTCTGGCATTAACACAAATCAATATCCTTTCATAGTTTATTTTTCATACGAAATGCATTGCAAAAACTTGTTTCCTTTTTCTTCAAACTCTTTCTTTCTCTATCTTCCCTCCTTCACCATCTTTCTATCTCCCACTTTCTCTCTCTCTCTCTCTCTTTCTCTCTCTGTCTTCGCAATCACATCTTTACAATTTATTATAGTTTCGTCTTATTTGTGTTATAACCACAAATTTCATCAGAACTATTTGTTTCTCGTCTAGAAATGTGCAATGATGCTCCACTTGACTATGGTTAGTTGTCAATTAATCATTCCATTAGCTCTTGACTTACTTTCTATGAGATTTTCTCTGATTTAAAATGGCGATACTAATATTAATATCATTTTCTAAAAGCGTCACAATGGTGAATTGTATTGGGACTTGTTACGAATAAAGAGAAATCTACAATACATTTAAAGGGAAAAACCTGGGATTTTTTCTTAATTTCGTAATGATCCTGTTGTACTTACATACAAGATTAATACAATATGACATATCAATATCCTTACATTTAAGACAATATTTGTTTTTTAAGTATTTAAGTTATTTTATTGGTAATAACTAAAGATTGTTTAACTTTGTCAATCAATTTTTTACTCCTTTTTCATAAACGTATCAATAATCAACTGATGCAAACTATTTGTGAACAAAGCAAACGTTGTAATATACAAAGTGCTAACACACAGTGAATATATTTACACATTTTGTTTCTTTTGTCTAGATGATACATATTACATTAAATTCACAGATGCATATACAAAAATCACATGGTGTTTACCTATTGGAAACATAAACAAAATATTAAATCAATATTTAATAATGTTATTTCAAGCTCCAGTACAGTTTTACAAAACCCAAAACACTTGGTCATATTTACTTAAATTTAGTTAATTCAGCCAATGCGCTAAGAGGTTATTTTTTTTAGTTCTTTCGTTGTTTTGCTTTACTTTTCCTTTGTTTTATCATCACTTAGCATACAAAAAAACTAGATCTGATAAACAGCAAATTAATTATGTTTACATCCAACCGTCAAGTAGTTTTCTGCGATTTTCAAGAACATCAGTTGTTTCTTTTGACTCTGTGTAACCTTGATCTAACGTTAGTTTCTCAAACCAGATTTCATGAATGGAAAAACAAAATATCTCTAATCAGATGTTGTGTTAATAAAGGAATGATTAAAGTAAATTACACACGTTTTATTTCTATTTTCGTTTTGCTACCACTCCTGTCGCTCAAGTTTGATTTACTTATTGGTACACAACACACACGTGACGAATTAAAGTAATTTATTCTCCAAAGTGCCATTTGAAAGAATATAACAGTAGCCGAATAAATTAATTAACTCCTGATATGCAATCAGAAACTGAAAGTGTTGCCTTAATAGCTCTTGGCTTTTCCGAGATTCTAGAAGCCTTATTTTGTTCATTTCTCCTCATGGACCAAGCTTTTTGGCAACATATGTTCACGTATCCATGTTTTCCTGTCACACCTGTCGTATAATAATACAGACAAATGTAGTGTTTATGTCTACTTTTTGTCGTTCAAAAACGAAGTAACATAATATTAATCAATTCTCAAACGTAAAACTCTAACTCTGTTCACCAATAATCGATGAGTTTCTTAGCGAGATTTAACATAATTTCTAAGTAGTATGTTACCACAATTCACTTATTCTGAAAGTATTTCTTTTCATAAGACACAGATTCTGCTGAAAATATTTACAAAAATCTTAAGAACAAAACATAAATTATTAAAAACCGTGGGAAAACAATACGGTTTGTATGAGTGGCATACGTATAAACTCCTTCACGAGCGTGACAAAAAACGTGGCTTCGAAATATTTTGTTATAATATTTGTATCACATTCACTGATAATCAACAAACATTTTTAAAGCAATTTAACACATCAATGTTTTTGCATTAAATTGCACATGTCGGAATTGAAAATAACAGTTGTTGGTTACTTTATAGTTTAACAGCTAAAGAAAGAGCTAACTTATACACAGATCCTTTTCGAAACAAAACAATAAATAAATGACAAGTTTATGCTATGAATGAAGTAAAGAGAAAACAATACACATTTGCCTGAAGCTAACGATTTAATGAACTTAATGGCTCGGGTGTAGATTCTGTTAAAGTTGACCCTGGTACGAGATAGCCGTCTTTGCCTAGCTCACATGATAGTGTCTTTCTCAAATCAAGGACCACACCAGGCCGTGCGTAGTCGTCATCAATGCCCTCGAAGCTCGAAGCGACGGCTTCGGTACGCTTCAGGGTCGAATAATGAGGTGTATGCCAAGCCCCGTGATCTACACCGTAGGCTTCGTAAGGTGAGGTCTGTTCATCGTCAACTGCAGGAAACAGGGGATCGTTGCCCAGATGACCACGCAACGCTGTACTGGGTGGTTGTCCTTGATATGTAGGTGAACCCATCGCTGCAACTACTCGATGATCATGCTCGTCACCATCCTCAACGGCATGCGACCGAGGTACAGTGTGTCTGTTTCTCAGTCTGCTACTAACTCTCCTGCTATAAAACCGTATGTTTCTGGGCGATGTCCACTTTCTCAACCGTCGCTGAAATACAACCACCGTGATAATCAAGGCGCAGATGATGATGCAGGAGATTACAAGAAATGACACAAGGATGGTGAAACGCTGAGGTTTGCTTTCGGGTCCTGTAAGTAGTTTAAAAGTTACCGACTTATAATCTAATTTGGCGACTACCATGACAAGTGAAAAAATGCGCGATCTGCCTCGAAAGACGCAATGGGTTGACGATTGATTAACGAGATGAAGTATCATCTCTCCAAATATGACCAAGGGGCTGTATTCTTAGAACTATGCAATATGTAATAATAGCGAACAAGTATGTGAATTGCCATCACAAATATTTTTTTTTTTAATCCATTTCCAATATTAGTTCGACAACTGACAAACGTATAACCACTAAATCCCGATTCTCATCTAAAACTTGTGTACAGTGTCTGCCTCAAACCCTCTGA
Source organism: Strongylocentrotus pallidus (assembly GCA_030265145.1). Classification (NCBI taxonomy): domain Eukaryota; kingdom Metazoa; phylum Echinodermata; class Echinoidea; order Camarodonta; family Strongylocentrotidae; genus Strongylocentrotus; species Strongylocentrotus pallidus. Next base: position 10,756,723 of record JARBES010000117.1, read on the forward strand.
ACCATATTCCACTTTCAATCGGAGTATTATCACTGTTTACCTTTGTCAAAAGATCCCTTAAATCATTCTTCTTTTCTCAGTAGACTAATTTGATTTACCTTGTGTTATCAGTCATTTCATTCAGTTTATTCATGTTTATCTTCAGTCTATAATTTTGTAAGCGGTATGGTATATTTTCTTAAACGCACCGTGATTATTGACATTTTTATTGTTATCATTACCAGTATTAATGTTACTATTATCCGTATTGTTCTTATTAAACAAATTAAAAATACTAGGGCACCTAAAGCCTAAGGTTTGCTACTATTTTGATATGATATTCTTCAAACTAACTTGGAAATAATCTCAAGAGTAAACAATGACAGAAATAATAATACTAATACTAATAATAGCCTAATAGCCTAATACATCTTATCTCTATAGATCTGAGCCTGTAAACCATTTGACTTGTTGAAAAGAAATCTCACTGACCATCATTGTTCTGCTTTGTTCCATCTGTAGTGTTTGACCGGGAGATGTTGGGTGACCTTACTGCAAGACAAAGAAGTCAGAATAGTGTTAATCAATCATAATCGATCATAGGACATGAAGGAGTAATTATTTGTTGTCAAAACCTAGTCATGTTATTGCCGACATGACCAATGTAAAGAAAATAGAGAATTATAAATGAATCATTATCATGGTACTATATAAATTAAATTTGTATATATTTTTTTTCGGAGAAGGATTAGCACAGGAGGTATAGTATTGTGATTTTATACCTCCTCAATTTATCATCATTACTTTTAAAAGCTATTACAAACAAAATAATCCCCCACCTTGATATTAAGAATTTGTTGAATAAGACCTTCTGATTTCAAGATCAGCGGTAAAAAAAAATATATATATGTTCCCAACATTAATTGATCGAACTTTAATAATTAACAAAAAAGGTAAAATAGACGTATTTCTCGAAATGACAATCAAATGATTGTATTTGTCTATTTGTTGTTATTGTTTCTAACAACACGTTATTAAAAGATCATCTTATAGTGCACATCATTTACTTGTAATTAGATTTAGACATGTGTATTTCTTCTTCTTCTTTGTCCTTTTGTTTGTCTTTCTCTTTTTTGGAAGGAAATACACGTCTGGTCTTTACGTGGGGACACTTTTAAGAACATGATAAATCACCTTTATACACAGCACTTGTATTCAGTCCACCACAAAATATGTTTACGTCCTGTCGGCATGGCAACCCGCATCTAAAATCTTCCACGGGGGTGTCCAGGCACTCTCCATCGCACGAACAGGAACACCCAGATTCCCGGTAGATATATGCGAGAATAAATCCTTTGTCACCGCAACTCGCTGCACATAATTCGGGCGTGGTCCCCAAGTTTTTTGGAAAGATGATAGTGTGCTGCAGATTCAAGCATCCAAGATCATAGCAACCGATGTAATCACCATCTTAAAGTAAGGACAAATGAAAAAATATTTGATAAACAAAGGAACGCAAATTATACGCTGCTTGTTTGTTGTAGAACTTGTAGCAACACTAAATAAATTAATGTCGATAAAGACTTGGGTTTTTTAAATACACAAATACTTCAATAAGAAAATAGATTAATGAAATGAATAGATGAAATAATGAATGGATGACGTAATGGTGTATACAAATGTAATGTAAACATTGTATAAATTATCATCATGAGTTTCTTACCGTTTTCGACTCGTCACGTAAGAGTTATTTTAAAGAGAAGGTAAGTAGTATAACGGGTTTTGTATAATATTCAACAAATACTGTATTAAGAATGGTGGAACACCAATCCTTTACCGTAGGATGGAGAATAATATTTGTTGCAATTTGAATACATGAGAACAGAACAAATGATATCAAACTTCATTGTTGCTGGTAATATTATATTCAGTGAAAGTGCACTTTCTGTTAACCTTATAGAAATGATTATGATGATAACTTTTTTGTTTTATCCTTAGTTTTTAATGATGCAAGCCAGGGCAAATCAGAGACAATGCATCTTTAGTTTAGCTAGATAAAAGTGCATCTTGGGGAGATGAATCAGTATACTTACTTCTCGCCAGTCTCGTATGCCTTTGCAATTCAGTGCAGTTGTCGAGAGCAAAGCCTCGATGAAAAGATGACATTTGCAGAAATATATGAAGAACCAGTATCATTGCATCCATTGTAACAAAAGGATATTTTCAAACGGTTTGACTCTGATTGACTAGATTGTAGCGAGAAAAGGTCCAACTGCTAACAAAAACTATCATGGTCTCCTCATGAAGGTCATGGCGTCGTTTACCATACTTTTACCACAATACAGTAAGTCTGCCGCATGAATGCACCTTGGTTGATTTTACAAACTGTGACGAATCTATAAATCACATTTTATTTCGTGTCACGTGACGGTAAGCCTGCTATCATCACAATACAGCAAGTCTGCCACATGAAAGAACTTCGGTTGAGTTTACAAAATCTGCTACGAAGCATAAAACCACATTGACTATCGTGTCGAAAGTCGTTATCAATCATGTCAGCACTTGAAATTATATTGAACCTTGCGGGATTGAAAGAGGAAGGACGTTGTCATAAATTAGATTTTCCATAAGTCAAAAGCAAAATGATAATTATGTACGAGACCAGAAAAAAGTTTTATTGGTCATATAATCATTAAAGGAGAAAAGGTCTCTTAAAAAAGCATAAGGCCAGTATTTTATACCCATTCTATGTATACACAAATTAAAGTAGATCATCAATCATCAATGTTTGGTTATCCCTTATAGCATATACCTATATATTAACATGATATGCCAGTTTTTAAACAGAAAAATATCAGCGATAAAGTGTTATTATGATATGGAAAAGTATATATGTAAAACATATCTGAAAGAAGAGAAATTCACGAAAAGCGGTTACGTATAACAAAGTATTTTTGATTGTTTGTTTCTTCTAAATTATTTTGCCAAGTAAATATAGGATATTTCCTAAATGAATTGCCATTTGTAACTGATATATATAAATGTACGTTCTTATCATATTGGAATTATGCATGTATATATAAATGTACGTTCTTATCATATTTTTAATGGCCAAGAATATCATTTTGGAATTATGCATGTATATATCTCTTCTTGTATACATAATATATCATTCAATAAATGAACCCTTTGGAAGGGGAAAAATGATATAAAAACGAATCATTTCTTTTTTTTTTGTAATAAATACTTACTTGATAATACTAATACCTTATACTATTACGAAGATTTCGATCGAATTTTCAGAAATGCTGTGAGGATGATTTATTTCAGGAAATTTCGTTTTAACATGAGAGACCTTCTTCGATTATTGTTTACTTAAAATAGTGTCGTGAGCGATGTGGCTACTTGTCAAGTGACATTAAAAAATGTTGACCCTCATTAAGGATATGAGAGAATAGACAGTTTTACTGACATATTCAAATTTATGGATGTTTCTTTATTGGGATCTAGTAAAAAGGTATTCCATAAACCTGTAGTTAATTAATGAACTATTAAACTTGGAATCCAGTCTGCATATATTAGAAGTTTCTATGTCGGGCAAGCCTCGTACATGCCTTAGGATTGTCAGAAACAACATGTGTTTAAAGAATATGCATGAGTGATGTTAGTAAACCGGTCGTTTGCATTAATCTACGCACGAGAATTGCGTCCATCTAGTATCATGAATAGAAAACTCATGGACGCAAACAAGCACAAGAGGGCAGCAGTCAATACACAAGAGACACAATTTAATCTAAATGAGAAAATGTATGTTTGGAGGGAGAGGGGGGGGGGGGTCAATCGCTCAAATACACAAATATATACTCATCATAATGTCAACAAGAGTAGAGACACATACAATAAGAGTGTGGTTGCTGTAAAGGTTTAATCAAGACTCACTGTATCATTGCACAGTGTATGCATACATGAACTCGACCAAAGTCATCGAGTTATCAAGGAATGTGAAGGGGGAGGGAAGCAGAAGCTCTAATTTTAGTTTGGGGGGTGGGGGATTTACCTCACAAGTGTCACCCTAGACCAGTGACGAACGTTGGTCTGCTTTGTAAATTTGGGTAATGAATCGTGGAATATATTCATACATCGGCTTATTAATTCGGCAACATAACTCTACCCATATCATTTTAAAATGTTGTCATGTGAGTGACTTTTTCTTCTTCAAACTGCTACTAGGACTCAGAAAAGACAACCAAACACAATTATTTAGAGGGATAATGAAGTTTAATCTTCGTTCTTCAAACTGTGGCGTTCAAGATGAACAGAAAAGTTACAAGTACATAACTTTAATATTGGGTATCTTCCATCTGTTGAGTCCCTCACAGCCCTGTGTCCCTTGTCCAGTCTCTAAGTACATAACACCGCCTAGTTGGCAGCTCGGCTCTGTCGTCTCTCTCTCTACTATAACCCCTACTTGACCACCGATGACGTGCAGGCAGGCCGAGATCGAACTCTTTATTGACGAGGTCCGATAATTGTATAAGAAAAACATGGCAGCTCGGGTTCGCATTTCGCATCGACGTGGATTGTCCCCCAGAGAAAACGTGATTGCTGCTTTACTAACTGAAATCTAGCTCGTGCATAACTGCTGCACCATATCACTAACTTGCCTGGAAATTGACATACAAACTAAGAAAAGTATGCAAGAAAAATTTCCATAGGATAACAATTAACAAAGGAAACAATAAATAGGCAACCATAAGTATGCAATTACATAACATTTATATGCGTTTGATTTCTATTTCGTGAGCTTAATACAAACAAGATTGATTCTGTGTCATGAATGCTTTATTATTTACAACTGCATAAAAAGCTTGACTAACACTATACATAACGTTTGATCAGTAAATTTCATGCCAAGTTCTTAAACTAATGAATCATTTCTAGTCTGGATAACAACAACAAAAATTGACAAAACTTACAATGCAATGCCGCCATCATGCGACTATAAATTGTTTTTGTTTTGTTCTTGATGCCAGGCTTTTTAACAGTTTGTCTTTGAAGATAATAGGCTTGAAATTAACTCCACTTCTGTGCGGTCTTTATATTTTCCAAATTATGAACGCTGTGAGGAATATAACAATTTCATCTTTTGTTCAACATCTCGAAATAGAATTTTACCGTGGAGTGTGTTTGTCTCAGCAAATACGTATGCCCACGCAGGCGCGGATCCAGGATTTATAAGGGGTGGGGGCTCAAATTTTAAATCAATTTGAAAATTTAGTGTGCTGAAATATGGAAATCAATCGCGCCGGCCGAAAATTCGCTCAGTGGGAGGGGGGGGGGGTCATCTCCAAAAAAAGGTAAGCATTAACGTTAAAAAATGTAAAAATACACATATTTTTCTTTCAGGGGGACCCGACCCGGGCCCCCGGACCCCTTCGTCCCCCCTCCCCCTAGCTCCGCCACTGTACCCACGAGTTATTATAGGATATAATGACATGTTTTGTTATAGTTTATTACATTGTGTATACTTATGTGCATGATTAAAACAAATTATGTTTCAACTGTCGTAAAACCAACATCAACTTCTCAATACACACCATGTCGTTACATTTAATACAAAATAAATATCCATGTGTAAAATAAATTTTTTATCTCATAATTTTGTTGTATATGTATAATTCGATTATCTAGGATAATTAGAATATTTGATAACATGTGCAAGTCTTTATCTATATACATAAAATACCGATCGTTTAGCCTCTTTCTTATTACTCCGATGTAATCAAGCGTATTTAAGCTAAATATCAAGCATACATATTAAGAACTCCTCTAAATGGTGTATTACACATCCATGCTGGTATTTAATACTTAGGATGTGTACGGATATAATACATTGAGTATTTACAAGCATTTTGGGGGGAGGGACTATAAACCAGACATATGTGGAGGACGAGAAATGTACCCCATCCGTCTCAGGTCAAACCAGATACTTTGAGATGGCCTGCGAATTCAATACAGAACAATTCAAACCTAGTTCATTAGTTTAATGATCCATGTGCGATTCCCCTGAAGTTTCAAAGCGCTGGCCATTTTGTTCGCAACGTCCATGTTATTTGTAATTTTGACTCTCACATCCACATAGACATGGTAGATGTAGCAGAATGCATATTGGTTGACCGCGTGTTCGATAGCTCTACACAAAAACGTTCCCTGAGCATGTTTAGAGGTGTTGGAGTTCCATCAAACAATGTATCAAGCGAGTGTGGCGAATTCTTTTCGAACGAACAAGGTAGGCCTGCACAAGGCTTTCTTTATGTTAAGGATAGATACCTCCTACTGCTTGCCCGTCTAAATGTGTCACTACTTTTCATTTGTCATAGGGATCTTAAAGGGATAGTTGAGTTCTGTTGCAGAGGGCGCTACACAACATTTTTGTGTGAAAAACTGAGTGTCAAATTTGAAAGAACGTACAATTTAAATGACAAAATCGTTCTTTGTTTGATCAAAATCGGTTCAGAGACGGCTGAAATATCCATAAATATAGCGATTTCTAATATGTGTGTACCACCACAAATATTCGATAATTTAAAAAAGCCATAAACAAAACGAAATAGCGCCTTTTACGTTGTATTTCAGCCTATGCCGATGTTGGCTTTTTGTTGGCTTATTCGTGTTGGTTATATTAAGCCCAACCAGCCGGCCCATGTATTGTATTATTAATTTATCAATTAACGATCACAGTATTTTTTTAAACTGGAGCTGAATTGGTATGATCGTATTTGCTAAATTTCACACATTTTGGGGTCAAAAATTACCTTCATAGCAACTTTAGGTCCTCAAAGGGCACTAGAAATGTCATAGGTAAGAAAAAGAGCAATAACCATGCACTTTGAAGGCAATTGCGGTCTGAAAACAGAACTCGGCCATCCATTTAATTTAGCTCTCTTTAGAAATTCGAAACGGAAGGTGCTTTTAGTAGTCATTTAGTTGTATCTTTAACATTGTCGATATCCTTGAAAGAATATCCCTATTAAAATGTAAAAATCATACTATTTCTTCGATATTGCGTAGAGTTCATTATTGACCATTTCATGCTCAACCTGGTCGTTATCCCCAGGATATCCAGGCGTTTCTGCCTGTCTCTGCACACATTCAGCCGACCGCGGGAAACTGTCAATGTAAGCCCGGCAGTCAGCGTACGCATACGCATTTTCGGTGGCCAATGAGAGACATTTACTACGCGTCTCCTCGCCATCCTCCTCGGTCAGAACATGGTAGAAACTGGATCCCACCACCGGCATGGCATCCCTGATGTCTACCGAGATGGAGGGTTCTCCGTCTCTTCGAGAGTGTGTATGTGATGGTGACTCGATGCTAGAGGACTGGTGCATGTCGTTCATATTGCGTGGAGGAAGCCGAGGCTGATTATTGGTTGTCTGTGGGTTATTAGGAGGGCGCTCTTCGTTTTCTTGGGATGGAGCATGAGCACGCCATCTACGGGAATGATTGCGAGGTGAGTAGACGACCCGACGGTCACTCTTTCTGAGATGTATGGAAAACAACAGAAGAGGAGGAAGAGGAAGGATCTTATTTTTAGAAATGGAGGGAGGGGGTTATACATTTTAAAAGTAATCATTGCAAAGATCAAATCCATTACATTAAAATGTAAACAAAAACTTCAAATCGGAATGTAGATACTGTAGCCAATGAATAACATATGGTTCATATACGACGTATAGGTAAATAACTTATTGTATACATGTCGTATACTATTTAACATTCACATTTTAACTTCTATGATTATCAGTTGAGGCCTGTATGATCTCCACACATTTTGTTAGAGTACAAACTTGTTTGGAAAAGTATGACATCTCGTTTCGGCTCTCTAGCGTATATCGCATATAAATTATTTCTGCATGACGTAATCAATGGTAATCGGTCATTGTAATGTTTGCGAATCACAAAAGGTGATGGACTAGGTCATTGGAATTTCCTTAAAATGATTTGTTTGATTTATCTACGACCGTGTCAGTAGTGAAAATACCTTAAACAAGCGAAGATGAAGATTAGGACTATAATAACGGCTGACCCTATCCCCGCAGCAATATAGATGTGAGTCAATGGTGTTCGTACTTCTTCCCGTCCTTTCGGAAGAAGAGATGAAACAAAAACAAAATATTGAAACGAGATTTTCCAGGTACACTGTATTTTGTTTTGTCATGTCCGATCCATAATCTTTAAATAAACACTAATAAATACAGCGCAATACTTATGCAATCAAACACAAATAATATAAATATATTGAATACAATTTGTCTTCACTATGATATTGGAATGACAGTATTGCAGAAGAGGCTAGAAATGGGATAAATATAGTGAATCTGGTTTTTTTTTCCTCAATGTCCCTATCAGAGATTTGCAAGCCCTCGAAAACTTATTTCAAATATTTGTTTGAAGCAGCAAAATGAAATCTTAAAAGTATGTTCAACAATTTCAGAGCAATAGACTCTGAGGTTTTCTCTCTATGAGTCAGATTTGAAGCCCTCGTTTTGTACACAGCAAATGGGATGAAGTATAATGCAATGTGCACAAATTCAACCTTGAAACAAAATTGACTTCAATTTTCTTAATAATTAAAATTTCACACTTTACATATTGGTAATACATTATGTGTGATGCGGAAACAAAGTATTTGGCTTATACATACCATCAGTCCCGCCAGTGTTATTTTCACTGCACTTGCTCGTCCATGTTTCTATTGGTTTAACTACGAAGTGAAACAATAAAAGTGATGTGAGAAAAGTACTTGATATTCATGTACACTCTGATTTCACCCCCACTTATTTCATTTTTCTCCTCTTTTGATCTTTGCTCAGTGTATTTTGTATGTACATTGTACATGCTATATATCTATTGTTTGTCTTTGTTCGGTATATCCATACATTATATAAATATATATTTGAAATATTTGAGATTTATACGTTAAATGCAAACAAGGAATACATGAATGAGTTAACATTAGAAAAGAACAAATCGGAAAGAGTTTTTACTGCATTAGACAAATTATGCAACAACAAAAAAAGTAAGAATAAAAAAAAATAGTAAAATAATTCCAAGAATAAACAGATTATAGCATTTATATAGGAATTCCTCTCTCATTTACCCAAAAACATAAAAGAGAACATAACATATCCTACAATATATTTGCAATATATATCAGTAAGTGTAATTTGTTGTGTCAGTTTAATAAATTCACAATTTATAGTTATTGTACATTTTTACAATTCTCAAAACAAGCAGATATGATGTTCTTCTAATAATGTCAGTCATTCCTCCATGTACCTATATCATTACAACTTTTTAAATCTTCAATTTAATTCGGCATTTCAAAATTGAAGGCTTACCAGCATAATAAGACGCTTTAGCAATACCACCGCAGAATCTTCCCAAATCATGTATACAGGGTAAGCCGCAAAGCGTGTCATCCAACTGCTTGGTAAGACATATCTGCTCACAGGCGCAAGCACATTCGGTTCTGTTGTACAATGCTGCAATAACGTATCCACTGTCTTTACACGTTGCTGTGCAAGTATCTGGTGTTGTTTTGTTTAAGAGTACTTTATGGTAGTCGAAACCCAGGCAATGTTCAGGATAGCAACCGATGTAATCACCATCTGAAAAAGGTGCAACATTTACATGAAAATGGACATGTACTTGTAATTAATGTATGGTGATGGTGGTGATGAAGTGGTGTACAGTGTTCTAGAGATTTCTTGCCAGGGCACTCAACTTCTTTGAAAGGACATTAAGTATACACTTGCTGCACTCAACCCAGGTGTTGTAAGAGCAAGCTGGTGCGATTAATTTTTACTTGTATGCACTGAGCACAGCGGCTGCAAGAGCTAAAGCCGGGGTAATATTCAAAGTTCCATGAAAGCGCATGATGTGATAATGATGGTAATGATAATTCAACAATATATTATCAATTCAAATCAAATGCGATAAATTGGTAACCTTCATTTATAAGCAATATATTTAACAAAAATACTTACGTCTTGCTCGTCTTTCATCCACATCATTGGAAGGTCGAGAAGCCGTAGTTTTACTAGCACTACTGAAAGACATCGGTCTTAAAAGTAGGCAGAGCACCAATATTCCATACATTCCTATATCTATATCGAACATCTTTTAACCAGTTATCCACTGCGTAGAAACCAAAGTTATTGGTGTGACGGACAATCATGGAACCGTAATATCTCAAAGCACCGTATTGTTCAGGTGTGTCAGAGCTCTATGAATATGGCGATACTAAAACACCACGTGATTTGAATCAAATCACTCATTCAAAACGGTCATTAAGCTTTGATTTATCCTTTGCGAAACCACAATAATTAATTATTGATCTTCACAGCTCAC
>JARBES010000117.1:10790078-10800797 GCA_030265145.1 Strongylocentrotus pallidus
AAATCCATCTTCTTGACATGCCTCTGTGCAGGTACTGGGTGTTACGATGACGTCAGGAGCGGAATTGACATCGTAATAGAATCGTAAGCATCCACGATCATAGCATCCGATGTAATCTCCATCTGTAAAAGCAAAGTTTCTTCCATTTGTTAATAACGTGTGTTAAGCCAAAACCTGATTATAGTATCTTACTTAAACATAACTCTCCGTCTGCATATATTTTGGAGTGTTTACATCCATTTGTAATTGCCTAATAAAAAGCATTGCACGATTTAATTTTAGAAAGAAAACACTTTGATTTGCATGCTGCATCCATTGCTTTGGAGAGGTCAAAAGCAATTCAAAGTCAGTCATCCATAAATAATAACATGTAACAATAAAGTAAAATTGTGTGACATAAAAGTGTTCAGGAAATAATATTCCAAGAACAAGGTAAAACAGCATTCAAATACAGAGATCACATAGGAGAAGCGAACACTGTACAACAAATGGCAGATTGATTATACTGCAAACATTGCCCGAATATTCAACTTCTTTTCAAGGCTCACACATCCTCTTATTGGACTGGACAAACGTCCTAATTGCTTTATGAAGGACTTCGGAAATAAATATTATACTTACGTGTTGCGATATTTTTCGAATTCCCGGTGCCCTGTAAATAAACAACCTGACTCAGCAAAGCAATGACAAAAACATGTATCATTTTCATTTTTACTCCAACGAAAAGGAATACGAAAATGAGAGGGGAACATCCAAAACTTGTAGACAAAAAGCAGGAGCTAACGCACGTTCAAGTCAAAATTTATCATGCAATACGGCAAGCTTAGCCAAATTTCAATTGCGGACATCAATCTACGTTATGCTGGATGTGAAAGTAGTTCCTCTATTGTTTCATCTTGCCTTTAGCGATATTTTAAATTGACATTGCAATTAGTAATAGCCGAGTAGCCATAGGCATTAAAAGACTTAATAAACTGTGGGTGTCTTTGTCAATGTGAGTGAAATTAAAGTAAAAATAAATAGCCTAGTACGAGTGTCATTCGAGTGTCTATAGTGAGGTTTCGAATCACAATTAATTGCTTCGATATCACGTGGCAGACTGGCAGAAAATGGCAGAAAACAATGAGCCTATTTACGTCACGAATATGAAATAAGATGTTTTTTCTTTCTTTTCAACCGAGCTACATCTTCCGTTATACATTCATCCAATCGCATGGCTTTCATGTTATTTTTTACAACCTGAACCCCCTTTCGCCATGTTCGCTTTTGTACTAGGAGAATACTTATTTTTCAAATGTTGTTATCATTTTAAACATGATTACGATCATCATATTACTTGTGAGAATCCAATTTCATAATGATATGCTATACTCCATGTGAATTCAATATGAATTGAACTGAAATAAATTGAGTCTATTGTGATGATACGGGTGTAAAAGGTGTAAAAGGAAAGAAACTATGAACACGACACAAAACAAAGGCCTTAAAATATGTGTTTATCTGTTTAAGATATAATAACACTTCTATCATAAAATATTCTAGACAACAGCAAATCATGGCTGACCAAATATGTATCTTTCTTAAAAACATATAAAGTGGCTGGCATGGAGAGAACAAATGGGAGTGAAAGTGATACTTATACATGCAATTTGTTTTACTTGACGAGAGGGCCCTGGCAATACAATTATTATTCTAAATTACTTCCACAAACTCGACATGCTCGAGTTCCATAATCAAGCTACGTGACATTTGTCAGCCTACTATTAATTAACTGGTTGAAAAGTTGCTTTGTCTTTGGGTTTCGTATTTCCGATCTGTCATTTTGGTTAAAGTTGACGACCTTCCGGTATATTTCTTGTTCACATTTCCATTTATTTTGCATTTTTCCCCGACACCTGATATTGCACTATGCCTAGATGCCATACTTCTCACTGTCTATCTTACATTACACTTTCTATATTTTCCTATATAATGCTTTCTTGCTTCCTTGTATCAAAACGTATGAGATTAATTGACTAAATGGTATACATAATAACAATGACATAAATAAACAACAGAATCAGTAATACTTGGTATGAATTTGGAAGCATAATTTATTATAACAATCAATCAATATACATTCTACATTATATTACATTATCACATCAGGTAGCAAAGTCACAGTGGCGTACACAACAGTAAGACAGTCAACATGTACGACTAGAAAACACAATGTATATATATATGTAGCTTCAGTGGTGTCACGTATTTGAATAAAGTATTTTTAGTGGGAAAAGGGCCCTCTGTTCAGGGTGTTGCATTCTTGTTGTATTGATATTTTTGCAGACATTGCACGGCTAATGATGAAGTGAATAATGTCTGATCCTTTGGTGAGAAAATTCATTAACGTAAACTTGATATAAAAATAATCTGCTTGGCACTTAACTACGTATTAAACTAGTGATGGACATTTCTGTCTTTGTCATACATGGCAAACATATACAAAAAAGGCACTCATATTTCGACATAAATTATGTATGTTTTAGCAGAGTGTATCAACACTTATTCAAGCAACATGATGCAACATAATTGCCGAGCACGAACAAATTATCGTAATGATAAACGCAGCTATGTATGATATTCCTTTCATCAGCTCCCCTCCACATTAATGTGGTCCCTCATCTTCCCTGTTATCCTTTTCGGAGGACAGTTTTGACTTTGATTTCCCGAAAGCCGTAAACTCATTAAATGGTACAATTTGGGGGACGCAGGGTCTGTATATAGAAAACCCCAAGTTGTTTTGATGAACAGTTCCGGATATGTGTACAGAGAAAGCTTTGGTGCCAGATCAACTTGAAGAGCCACTTCTACCCTTGTGGACTGAGATAGGTATACGGGAAGAATAATAAACTTTACTCGTAGGGGTTGGTGAAGTCTCAGTTTCACCCTTGGATTGCGATATCGGTAAACGGGAAGAGTAATACACCTTTGATCCAGGATTTGGCATGCCTTGTATACCAGGCTCTGCAATCATGTACCCATCGTCACCTACTATGCTGGCACTAACTGGATCCTTGAGTTTACTTGGGATTATCTCAGGGTAGTTGTACTCGTGGTACTCGTCAGATGATCTGCTCCTTGAAGGAACCTCCTGGCCCGAGACAAGATACTCGTGGGCCAGTACGATACCTGCTGTAGGTACAGAGCATTCCCTATGGTCAGGATCTTCGTAGATGCCATCACTCACTTCTGTACCTGGTGACGCCGTTGCTGTTACATCTGCCTGAGGAATATCTGGAAGCTTTGGCATTGCATTCAGCGGCTGATATTGTGTTCCAGTTGCCACTCGAGAATCTCTGTCCTGAACATGTTTATCCCGGACGTTCATTCGGTAACGTTCCTTGTCGCTTATTTCGCTGTCTTTTTTAGTTATTTTCACAGTTGTTACAGGCTCCTCTGTATGATTGTTTAGCCGGCGACGTACCAATACGCCTGCAACAACTGAGATTATGACAATTGCTACTACAACGGAGATTGGGACGACAATAAGAACCAATGGATTTGATGAAGGCTCTGTAAAGAGAGAGAAAGGAAAAATTGTGTAAGGAAGAAGAGATGATAAAATTATAGAAAACAAACATATCACACTTCTGAAGACAGCAACAAAAAATGATGTACAAGTATTATGATGAAGTGTGATAATTTTCAGTAAGAAGTTATTTATAGTAATATGTTTCTGAAGTTATCAAAATATTAGACGGGATTTGAGGAACATATTATTGTCATGTATATAGTTCAGAAAAAAAATATACGAAAACCAGTTAATATCAATTGTTTGTGGACAAAAGCACCAAAATAATGCTTGCCAAAGTGCATGGTTCATTTAATTTCTTTTTAACACCTCTAGAAACATTTTATTTGTCTTGCATTTATCGAGTTTTCGTTGCATGAGGCCATGTTGGCTTGCTCATCTTTAAACTATTCTGATCAAAACAAATTGAATGCAGTAAGTTCATGTCAATATTTTTATCAATAAGTGTTACCCATGACAAGTTTTATGAAATGAATTCCTGGGCCCCATTTCACAAAACTTGTCATCAGTGACAAATGACAGTTTTCGTTATAAGCTAGTGAATTCCTTGCTTCTAATTGGTTATCTGCAGATTTGTCACTGATTGTTGTCATTTGTCATTGAAAAAAGGCCTTGTGAAATGGTCCAAGGAATGCAAATGGCTAATTATCACTCACCACTGGAGGTTTTAATGGATCCTTCATCTTGATTAGGTTCTTGATCTAGAACCTTGTTCCTGCAAACCACGTTTAGTGAAACTGATGAGTTAACTGCAAAGTGAAATAAAATAGAACGAGTTCTAAACCTTGAATTGGAACGTTAATCAATAGAAAGAGGTAAAGGTGACTAATTTGGGGGATTAATTCATTACGGTGCACCTTCAAATTTGGAAAACGATGTGTCTAAAGTCTGCAAATCTCTTTATCGACTATTTTAATATATACTAGGCTTCCATATTCCATGTTGTAGGGGAGAGCGGAGGATTTCACAAGTGTTTAGATCATGTGCCGCTGGCAAGACAATAATTATGTGGTGTAAGCGGACCAAAATATCACAAAAACATTGATGCTATTCAGTGTATAGGTGAAATTGAATAATTGGCCCTTATAGTATTTGAGTACTGACGAAAGTCCCTTCAATTTGTAGGTTAGAGTCATTTGCAAAAGTTTGCTTACACCAGGGTGATACAGTATATGAACTTTATACATGAGGCAGATCGGTACCACATCGGTCTTTAATATGAGAAGCATCATTTGGCTAGGATTAGGTTGTCAAAATGTATTTGAGTTTAGTGACCACTTGTCTCACCTTTGTATAGAGATATGGTCCTGTAACCTCCGCAGAAGCTGTCGCGATCTGCACCACAGGGGAAACCACACCTACTGTCCTCCAGGGCCTTCCCCAAGCACCCCTGCTCTCCATTGGGGCACGAACAAGAGCACTCCATCCCAGAGACGGTGGCGGCGAAGGCGAAGCCTCTCTCTTCGCAGGCCGTGATACAATTATTGGGAGAATTCATGCGCCCGTCTCTGAAGGTTACATTGTGATCTCGCTGCAGACAGCCTATGCCGTAGCACCCGACGTATTCACCAACTATAACAATAATGATAGCATAATATCTTTTACACCATAATGAGTCAAAGAAATGGTGTAATAATAATAACCTTAATTGAGCTGGTCCACATCAGTCGACTCCCTGTTTGGAAATTTTAAATCGTAGACAGTCACATCATTTGGAGTATAGTTCGTAGTGGACGTGTCAGAAAAGTGGATCGTGGTGACCCATTGTTTGTTTTATTTTGCAAGCATTATATATAAAGAGTGCAAATCTTGAACATTGCATTCTATCAACAAAGTCAGAAGAATCGAAATCGTGAAATGTCAAGAAATGTCCAGTAACACTTTTACATCATAGACATGGAGTTGCATTTAGTATGATTAAAACAACCCGTTCATAAAGTATAAAGTCATTTCTTTGGAAGCTGTAAAAATATTATAAAAAGTTGTCCAAAGTATTACATCCCTTTTGTTTTGCAAATGTGACAGTGACATGTTTACATGTCTGTGATTGTGGCATATATACATAAACGTACACGGACATCACACATTGCACTCTGTGACGACTTGTTGATTCAGACAAAGAATCGCTAGCCCGAACAAATAGACAACCTTACTATAATCATGATGATATAAAGTATTGTAAAGTAATACTTACTCAATGAGCATCGACCATCGCAATTTGATTCACCCCCTCCACTTGTAGAATTCTCGCCTTGACATAAGCTTAAGGGAATACAAATAAAATATAGGAGACAGCTATGCAATACCTCCATTTTGTTTTCATGCCAGATAGATATATAACATGCTGAGGTCAAGATTCAATTAGTATTAAATCGAAAGTGAAATTATTCAATCGTTGTTCTAATGAGTGATGTCATTATTCATTTACGCACGAACGACTCCAGTATAGAGTAGTCTGAAAGCACAAACCCTCGCCAATTGTTGTGCGTATAAGTGTCTGCATTGTGAGACTACAATAGCCAATGTACTTTAGCTGCTCCTGTTATATGACACGGCCGGAAACTGACAGATCTAGGCTCTGATCACGGTTTCATAACAGTGTGGTAAAGTGTCAGATTAGAGTCTCTGCTTGCAGACAGAGTACAGTGTGCTGAACTGTATTCGCAGAAGAAGTATCCCTGTAGTATTATTAAAAACATTCCATTACTACAGATTATTATGTTCACAACAAACAATGAATACGAAGCGGCTGATCGCCAGGATTGACAGTAGATTTCCTATTTTCATTTTTGTTTTTAATTCTCTAACATCGGTGAGTGGAAAAGATTGGGACTTTAATCTTTCGCAAATCGTTTTCCGAAACGATTGTATTGTATTGCGACTTGGGTATCATTAATCGTCACTAAAGTACCGATTTTTAGTGAATTTAGTGGTGTTCAAATATGGTGAGAATCAATAGAGGTCGTCAGGACAATGAAAATGGAAAACAGTAGCCCCGAAATGGAAAAAGTAGCTCCCTCATGGCTTTAAAATAGTTTACTAAAGGTAACGTTTTTGATATTCGATTATATTATAATGACCATGGCATTATTATTTAAAGGTTTGTGTATCTCAATCCTAAGTTCATACTCATTTGTATGTATAACGATGCCTTGCCAGATAGTACCGTGCTACCACTACTGTGTATTGTGTACTTTTTTAGTTTATTGGTAGACTAATGAATGAATAAAAGGTAACGGTTGACAAATAATGTAAAAGAAAAAGTGTTTTCATTAATTTGGGAAATGGCTCCTAGTCTTGGAAAGACGGCTCCAGTTTATTTCAAAAAAGGACGCGGAGCAGTTTTTTAATCAAAAATTTGGCTCCCGGTATGCTTTGAATAACGGAAAGGCTTGATTGTGAGCACCGATTGATTTGGAACCGGCTACAAACAGGACGACATGGAGAGCGGTAATGGGTGGACCCTCCCCCCTCCCCCCACCCCCTCCCCCATAGAGGGACTTACACGATGAAGATGTATTGTGACCATAGAGCTATAGCTCTATGATTGTGATCCTCACTATTTACTTCATGAAAGAATATTGTGAATAATTTATTATCATCTTATCTGTTAACTAACTTCAGAGATTGCATTGTTTAATGTGACACATTTGTTAATGCTATCACTGTAACCTAATGCGAGAAATAAACTAATAGAAGCAAGTTCAAGTTTTCAAGTTCAATTTTTATTTCAATTCAAATCCGTAAAAAACATATAAGATACAGATTATATACAATATACAAACACAGAATACAAACAAAATGGAAACATGTCTACAAATATACCGGAATTATACAAAGTTAATCAGCAATAGAAAGTAATTGGGGAAACTGCAAATAAAACCATAACATTTTCTGTCGAGGCAATAGCCTTAACGTTCAGCGATCTATTAGAGTCATGATCGATGATTATATTTTATATACTTTACAGACCACCACACCAACGAGGAAACGAAGAACTAAATGGGAGGAAAACATGATTATACATGGTGCAGAATGGCACTGCAAGGGTGTACTACAATGGCATAAAACAGAGATGTGTTTGAAAATGTTGCAATGAGACTAGGAGCTGGGAGAAAATATAGATATGTTTATTTTATAGGCCTTTATAAATAGAGAAATTTCGCAGATTACTATATGATCTCAAGTCATTGAATGTCTGAAGTTGAAAAGTTGAAATTTGATTTGATGGTTTAGTTCTATCGTATACAATAGAAGTCACTGAAACAATAAGCCGTTGGCGTATCAATTAATCATATAAGGGGAGGGGTCAATTCAAGTGCCTCTAAACAAAGTTTACTTTACAAGCTGGATATTATTTTGGCATACTCTGTCCATTTGCACCGTTTTCACTTTAGTTATCACTCTGTATAGAGTTAAACTCGCGCGGACAAAAAACAGAAGCATAACACTTATTTTGGTATTTCACAATGCGTTTATTGTAATTAAGAGAGTATGAAGAGAAGTATTAATATTCCCATCTAGATCTACAGCACATTAAATTTTCCATGTTTGCACTACGTGGTTTTCAATTCGCAGAAATTGTCATGAATAGGGTATAGTTTCAATGTAAGCCATCACTTTGTATTACTCATACAACTTTTAGGAGACAGACTGATGCACAATTCTGATTATTCTTCAACAATAGCATTACCGTCATGCAGAGCAGCTGTGCAGGAACATATTGACTCTTTATTAAATAGCATGCCAGTACCTGATATATTATGGTGTATAATGATAATTGCCTCTGGTATTATGCCTCTCTAACCGAAAGTCATAAAGGGAGAAATGGTGATCTACGCCGCCCCCCCCCCCCCCCCCCAGTTGTTTTGACAAGTGCAATTATGTTACGATGTGTGTGTTTGGCTTAAAGGAAGCGTCAAGCCATTTACAAATGCATTTTTAAAAGAAAAATGTTGTATTGTATTGCACAGCAATTACGTCTTATAAAAAGCAATACCTTTGTCTATAGATATGTTTTACTCTTTACCCCTAAAAACAAAACAACCGTTTTCAAATGTAGGTCTTGTTAATTGATATCTTAACTGGAATGATTTGAGATCTTAACATACATTAACTGTTTTTCTATTATCATACATATAGGAACAAAATACAATATTTTACACAAAATATTTGGGGAGCATGATACATTCTGAAAACAAATATATAAAACTTTAAGTATTCTCACATTATTTAAATTTACAATTCAGAATTGTGAGTTGAGTGAAAACATTTTTTTGTTTGAACATCATTCTGATCTTGTCATCACAGTGAACGAGAACAATTATTATCGGCGCCTTCATGAATGAAATGACATGTCATTTTCACATACCGTTACGAGTCGCAGTTGAAAGAAAATAGATTGGAAGTGTTTGGGAGTAGTCATTCTTTTGATGGGTCTGATTTGTGTACCCTCGTCTCGTACTCATTGTAAACAGAAGAGGAACGATGGATCTTACAGACATGCATTTTAGTGTCATACGTTGGATGTAAGCATTCGTCTCCTATCATTGGAGACAAACTACCAGCAACGGGAGGTTTTACACCTTGTGTCCCTGGTTCACCGAGACGAAGAGTGGTAGCCTCTGAGTTACCGCCGGATCCCCTGGGTTCTGCATAATCGCCTAAGGTAGAGCCAGTAGAAGTAAACATGGGAGAAGGACCTTGAACATTATCTATGTCACAGTAGAGGTGTCCCATAATTTCGTCATCGTTCTTGAGAGCCATGTTGTCTTCGGGTATGCAGGGCGGACGTAGGGGGTCTTGGGGCGACCTTGAGGCTTCGCCAGGACGTACAGTGTCAGGAAGGTCCCCGTGTTGCCCACCCTGTGGTTTCCCATCTCCTAGACGACCAGCTCGGTTGGCCTGAGAAGCATCTGAGCTGATACGAGCCGCCGCCGTTGCCAAGGGTAGAGGAGGAACGGCGTTTAGAGGTTCGTAGCCCTCTGATTGATCGAGTTTTTCGAGCCGATTCGTCGTTGATCCCTTTCTTTCTTTCCCGATGGCACCTTCTCCTGAAACCCCTCTCGATCGATTTTTCCTGCAGACTATGATAACGATTATTATCCCTACTACGATAACCATTATCCCACCAAGAACGGATGCAAGCATTGGAACATACACCGCGGCTGGTGTTGACGTGCTGGGCAGGCCAGTGCGGTTGACGACTTCAGCAGGTTCGGTTACGGTGAAACTGGTGGAACTGGTGTTGTCGGGTTGAGATGGCACCGATGGTGGGGGTGCTGTTACTGTGAGAGGGAAGATGTTGAAACAAAACTCGGATTTGAATTAAATCAGTGGAATTCAGTTAACAATACGTATAGTGCAATAAGTAATATTCGAATATTCACTCATAGAAACCTAATACGCTGATTATTCAGATATCCAATCCACTGATATACTTCCTATTGACCTATCAATGTAATTTAACCCCAAAAGTGGCAGTATGTAGACAAGGAAGTGTCAAACCATCACTCATGAACACAATACAAAAGAGAGAAATGAAGTTGTATTGGTCTGACAGGGAAGGTTGTCTCGTGAGCTGTAGTTGTGGAAATGTATGCGATTTCAATGTTATAGTTTTACATATGAGATTTGGGCAAATTGTATCCCATATATAGGCCTATCACTTGTATTGCTTTAAAAAAAATAGTATTATTTAATCAAGAGCTGACATTTGTCATTTCACTGTAAGCAAATATTCAATATCAATATAAATAATAACAACAATAACAATAATGATAATAATAATATTAATAATAATAATGATAATGATAATAATAATAACAATAATAATAATAAGAACAATAACAATAATAAGAACAATAACAATAATAATAATAACAATACTACTACTACTAATAATAATAATAATACTTTTTTAATGAAAAATAATGATATAAGCCTATGAGAAGTTAAAGATACTGTGTCCCTTTTGCAGCCAACATCAAATTCTGTAAAACTTTGCAGGAATTATGAATATGTCATGTTTAGTCCTATCTGTGAAATTTAAACATTAGCTGTATCCTAATGTTCAAATTATGCAAGGAAACCCGTTTACTTGCTAGACTTCACTGTCAGACACTATTGAGTGACTGACTGGCCTTTTT